>SRPY01000033.1:0-106546 GCA_018360145.1 Claviceps africana | reverse complement strand
AGCGTGCCCTAAGTGTGCCTCTATAGTTACGCTTTATAGGATGCAATAAGATTGCAATAAGCCCCTAATAAGGATCCGAGCCACCAGCTCGAATCCATCACAAACACTAAATTAATAAATATTTAGTATTATTATTAAAGGATTCTCTATTTATTATATATATTAAATTACTAAAGAAGATATTCTCTATTACTTTACCTTTATTTGTTAAAAGTAACAGCTATTTTCAGGAGACCTTATCCACTATAGGGACTTTTAATAGGCCTTATAACGACCCTAACCCTAACCTCTATAGAGACCTTTATAGAGAGTCTTTAGGTTAAAAGCTAGTAGCAGTGTATATAATATATATATATATATATATATATATATATAGTAAGCGTAAAAATAAATATTTTAATTAAAAGCTTATAGCTATAAATGCCTTACTTTTCTAGCCTTTTTACCCTTAATTATATATTTAAATAGTTAGTGTATACTTAATTAAAAAGCTAATAAACTATTAGCTTTAATAATTAATTTTTATAGTAATAAAGTATATTAACTAAATTTTAATTAAAGATTTAAACTATATTACTTAGTAGCTATAAAGCTTTAAGTTATTTAATTTATTAGCTACTTTAAAGAAAGAAATAAAAGGCCTTTAAAATTAAATTGTATAAAGACTAAAAGTTATAGAAAGGAAATATAAAGAGTTTTATTATTACTAAAGTAAAGGGAATTTTTTTATATAATTTTCTTAATTTTTAAATTTTTAGGATTTTTTTATATATAGATTTTTATTAAGTAAAAATTTTAATATATATATTAATAAATTAATTATATAGCTATAAGTTTATTTTTTTATTTTTTTATATAAATAAATTTTATAAAAAATAAAAAGTAGCTTATAAACCTTTATTAGCTATATAAATTTATTAATAAGCTTAGTAAATATATAAAGAAAAATACTTATCTCTTTATAGCTATTTATAATTATATAAACTATTAATTTTAAATCTATTATCTATAATATTTAATAAATTAAATAAAATTTAAGAAAATTTACTTATATTTTATAAGCTAAAATATAGTGTATTTTATATATTAAAAAGTGTATATTAAGCTTTTAATATAAAAATAAAGCCTATAGTAGCCGCTATAGTGCTATAAAGACCTTTTAACTATTAACTTACTAAGCCTTACTACCTTAGTATTTTAAAGAATAAAAGCCTTTATAAACCCTTTATTTTTAATAAATTATAAGTTTAAAAGCATTTTTTAAGTACTAAAAAATTTACTAAATTTTATAAAATAATAAGAGAATTTATTAGAAATTATTTAAATTTTCTATATTAAGGTATAAACTTAAAGAAAGACTTAAAAGCTATTATTTCTTTTATAAAAATAAAATAAAATTATTAAAAGAAGTCTTTCTTTTTATAAAATAAAGAGAAATATAGTATAAAAGAAATTTTACTTCTAAAAAAATAAAATCTATAAATTATAGAAGAATTCTTAATTTTATAAAACAATTATAGAAGTATTTCTACTTTTATAAAAAATTATAGAAATATTCCTTTTTTTATAATAAGAAAATATATAGAAAATTTCTATTTTTATAAAAAAAGTATAGAGGTATTTCCCTTTATAAAAAGGAAATATTATAAAAGCTTTCCTTTTATAAAGGCCTTAGAAATATTTCTATTTTTAAAGGCTAAAATCTATAAATAAAAGCTTTTATAGGTATTTTTTTTATAAATTCTTACTTTATAGAGCTTTCCTTTCTCTATAATTTAGTAGCTATAGACTTTATAAACTTAAGGCCCTAAGCTAAAAGCTAAAAGCAGATTTAAATTAATTTTATAAATTAATAAATTACTACTTAAAATAATAATATCTTTAATATTCTATAAAAATTAAAAGATTTAGCTATAACTATAGCTAATAACTTAGTAAATAAGCTAATAAATATACTACTAAAAGATCCTAATTTTAATAGAAATGTAAATTAAAATAAAGCTTTTAATATATTAAATTTCTATAATAACTCTATTATTAAAGAATTTAATAAAAAGGTTTATAGCTTCCTAAAGGCTATAAAGCTAAAGGGGCTAGAAAACTATAATTAATAGAAATAAGCCTTAGTAATTTAATTTAAGGCTTTAAAAATACCTAATTTTCTAAATAAATTTAAAGGATTTTTTAATAATTTAAGTAATTTTAACTAAGCTATTATTCTTATACTTTTAAGAGATAGCTATTTTAAAGGCCCTTAAGCTGCTATAATTTAATAATAAAACTTAGTAAAAGCCTTTAGCCTTTTAAAAAAGTAGTATTTTAAAGTGTTAAAATATAATATAGCTCTTTATATTCTTAATTCTATAGCTTAAATTTTTAAGGCTTTAAAGAATCTTTAAAGGATTTTAATGCTTTATTTAATAATTTATTAGCTAAACTAATAATTTTTAGCGTTTCTATAAAACCTATAAATTAAGTAAACTAATATTTATAAGCATTAAAATTTACTTTTCTTTAATAAGTAAAAAGGTAATAATTTACTATAAGAATTAATAAAGCCTTAAAGATCTATATAAAGGCATTAAATTTATAATTTTTAATAGTAAATCTATTAAAAAAATAGTAAAATAAAAGCTCTACTATAGCTAAAGCTTTAAATTATAAAGCTATAAGCTTTAAGGAATTTATATATAGAGGCTTTAAAAAAAATAAAACCCTTAATTTTTATAATAAAAATAAAAATAATAAAAAGAATAACCTTTAATAAAATAAAGGAAATTCTAAGTTCTTTTTTAATAAAATAAAAGGTAAAACCTAACCTAAAAAATCCTTTAAAAAGGCTTAGAATAAAGCTTAAAAGGGCGTATTTATACTAGGTAATTTTAACTTTATTAATAGCTCTTTAAAGCTTATTAGCAGACTTGATAGCCTTAGTATTAGCAATAAATCTACTAATTTTAGTAATTTTAGTAGTATTACTAATATTAAAAAAGACTTAAAGAATAAAAAACCCTTTAAAGCCTTTAATTTTAATTATAAAGTAATAAAAAACTCTTTTCTTTATAATATAAGCTCTATAGTGTATTTAATTAATTTTAAAAAGCACTTTATAAGCTATATTTTTTATAAAAAGGGGGAAGCTAAGCCTATTTTTATTAATAAAGGACCTATATATCTTAAAGGATATAAAAAGGCTAAATTTTTAATACTTTACTAATAAAATCCTAATAAATATAGGCCTTTAATTCTTTAAAATATACTATATTTTCTAGGTTTAAATATAAATATAGTTAGTAAATTAAAACACTATTTAATAGAAGAATATATAAATAAAAATACTCTATATTTAACTAATAGGGTTTATATTAAGCTTTTAAATATTAAGAAATATAGCTTTTTCTTTAAATAAAAGACCTATATATATTTCTTTTAAAATTACTTAGTAGCTTTTATAGCTACTAGAATAGTTATTTTAACTATTAAGCTTTTAACTACTTTATAGAGGTTAAAATCCCTCTTTAAAAGCCTTTATAGGCTAAGGAAGCTATTAAATTTAAAGAATTAAAGAATTTTAACCTAAAAACCCCTAATACTATAGCCTCTTCTTCTTTAATATCTATAGCCTTAAGCTAAGTCTTTAATTCCTTTAATTTAGCATTTAATTTCTTTAAATTAAAGCCTAATTCTTAAGGGGTATAATAAGCTTTAATAGACCCTTTTACTATATTTTTAAAGGCTTTAAAAGACTTAAAAATAATAAAAGGTCTTTTAAAGCCTTTAAAACTATAGGCACTTTAATAAAACGCCTATAAACCTTTTAATAAAGTTTAGTAAAGAGTTATAAAAAAAGGCTTTATAAAGCTTAAAAAGTTAAGCTTAAGCGCTATAAATTAGCTTTTAAAGCTTAATTTATATTAAAAATTACTAAAATTAATTAAAATTTAATATATTTAACTAAGGTATTTAAAGATTAACCTTTTAAAGAAAATAAGCTTATTAGCTAAGGGAATACTAAATTTTATTAGTATTAAAAATAAGGATTTTAACTGCCTAACCTATACTTAAACTAAAGTAGTTAGAAGACTTAATAAAAATCTAATTTTTAACTCTTTTAAAGCTCTAAATAAGCTAAAGGGGGATATAGTAAAAATTAGCCCTATCTTTTATAATAAATAGTAAATCTACTTATTTTTAATAAATTAAAAAACTAAATTTAAGTAGGCTTTATAAATATTTAATAAAGAGGGACTTACTATATTTTTAGCTATTAAAAGCTTCTTTAAAGCCTTAAAAAATAAGTTTAGTACTTACTTTAAATATTTATATTTTAATAGAGGTAAAAAATTAATTTTAATTTATAAAGCTAGCTAGCTAAAAAGGGGATAAAATTTATAACTTTTTCTTTTTATATTTATAAGTAAAATAAATTAACTAAGCGTTTTATTTATATTATTTGAAATAAAATATAGGCTACTTTATATTAGTTTAGTTTACTATTATTTTTATAGAATTTTATTCTTTTTTTAGTTATAAACTTTATATATTTATTAGTAAATTTAACTAAACTAGCGTGCTTAATATAATTATTAGCTAATAACTTTAATAAGCCCTTTATACTTAATTATAGCTTTTTTAAAGCTATAAGCTTTTATTATAAAGTCTTAATTTCTTTAAAAAAAAGACTTAAAGCTTAAAAGCTAGCTTTTAAAATAATACTTAATAGGCTAATTACTATAGTAGGTTCTAAGACCTATATAGTATATATTCTTTTTAAAAGGCTTATAATAAAAACTAGCTTTTTTAGAATTATAAAACCTATAAGCTTTATTTTTAGTAGCTTCCTTAGGCTTTCTATAGGGAATAATAGCTCTTTAAAGGGGGATTTCTTTAATAAAAATACCTTAAAACCCTCTATAATTATAGAGAGGGCTAAGGTAAATTTAGAACCCTTTAATTCTTTAATAGAGAATAATTCCTTGAAAAGGGAAAAATAACTAAATAAGGTTATTTTTAGTAATAAGGATTACTTTATTCTTTATAATTAAATAATTAAAAATAAGCTTAGCTAAGCCTTTAGTCTTAGGGATTAAATTTTACTAAATTTAATGTAATTTAAGCCTGAAAAAATTAATTTAAATCTAGATAAAATAGATATTAATGTTGAAAATAACAGCTATTTTCAGGAGACCTCATCCACTATAAGGACCTTCAACAGGCCTTATAACGACCCCAACCCTAACCCCTATAGAGACCTTATAGGGGGTCTTTGGGTTAAAAGCCAGCGGCGGTGCGCGCAACACACACGTGCGCGCGCGCGTGGCAAGCGTAAAAATAGATGTTACAGCTAAGAGCTTGTAGCTATAAGCGCCCCACTTTTCTAGCCTTTTTGCCCTTAATTACACGCTTTAATAGTTAACGCACGCTTAATTAAGAAGCTAATAAATTATTAGCCTTAGCAATTAATTTTTACAGTAATAAAGTATGCTAGCTAAATTTTAATTAAAGATTTAAGCTACGCTACTTAGTAGCTATAAGGCCCTAGGTTACGTAACCTATAGGCTACCTTAAAGGAGGAAATAAAAGGTCTTTAAAATTAAATTATATAAGGACTAAGGGTTATAGAAAGGAAATATAAGGAGTTTTATTATTACTAAAGTAAGGGGAATTTTTCTATATAAATTTCCTAATTTTTAGATTTTTAGAATTTTTTTATATATAGATTTTCACTAAGTAAAATTTTTAGTATATATATTAATAGGTTAGTTATATAGCTATAAGTCTATTTTTTTATTTTTTTATATAAATAAATTTTATAGAAAATAAAAAGTAGCTTATAAGCCCCTGCTAGCTATATAAATCCACTAATAAGCTTAGTAAGTATATAAAGAAAAACACTTATCTCTTTATAGCTACCTATAACTGTATAGACTATTAATTAAACCTATTACTTATAACGTTAAATTAATTAAATAAAATCTAAGAAAATTTATTTACATTCTATAAGCTAGAATTTAATATATTTTACGTGCTAAAAAGCGTATATTAAGCTTTTAATGTAAAAATAAAGCCTATAGTAACCGCTATAGCGCTGCAGAGACCTTCTAACCGCTAGCTTACTAAACCTTACTACCTTAGTACTTTAGAGGGTAAAAGCCTCTATAAACCCTTTATTTTTAATAAATTATAAGCTTAGAAGCACTTTTTAAGTACTAAAAAATTCACTAAATTTTATATAATAAAGAGAAAATTCACTAAAAATTATCTAAATTTTCTACATTAAGGTATAGACTTAAAGAAAGACTTAGAAGCTATTATTCCTTCTATAAAAATAGAATAAATTTACTAAAAGAAGTCTCCCCTTCTATAAAATAGAGAGAAATATAGTATAAAAGAAATTCTACTTTTATAAAAATAGAATCTATAAATTATAGAAGCATTCCTACTTCTATAAAAAAAGGAAAAGATATAAAAAACTCCTATTTCTATAAAAAGAGCATAGAGGTATTCCCCTCTATAAAAAGGAAATATTATAAAAGCTTTCTTTCTATAAAGGCCTTAGAAACATTTCTATTTTTAAAGGCTAAGACCTATAAATAGAAGCTTTTATAGGCATTTTTTCTATAAATTCCTACTTTATAGAGCTTTTCCTTCCTCTATAATTTAGCAGCTATAAACTCTATAAACTTAGGGCCTTAGGCTAAGAGCTAAGAGTAGGTTTAGGTTAATTCTATAAACTAATAAATTACTGCCTAAAATAATAATATCTTTAATATTCTATAAAAATTAGAAGATTTAGCTATAACTATAGCTAATAACCTAGTAAATAAGCTAGTAAATATATTACTAAAAGATCCTAATTCTAGTGGGAGTGTAAGCTAAAATAAGGCTTTTAATATATTAAATTCCTATAATAACTCTATTATTAAGGAATTTAATAAAAGGGTTTATAGCTTTTTAGAGGCTGCAAGGCTAAAGGGACTGGAAAATTATAATTAATAGAAATAAGCCCTAGTAATCCAATTTAAGGCTTTAGAAATACCTAATTTTCTAGATAATTCTAAGGGATTTTCTAGTAATTTAAGTGACCTTAACTAAGCTATTATTCTTATGCTTCTAAGAGATAGCTGTTCTAAGGCCCCTTAAGCCGCTATAATTTAGCAATAAAACCTAGTAGAAGCCTTTAGCCTTCTAAAAAGGCAGTATTTTAAGAGTGCTAAAATATAACATAGCTCTTTATATTCCTAATTCTATAGCCTAAATTTCTAAGGCTTTAAGGGATCCTTAGAGGCTTTTAATGCTTTATTTAATAATTTACTAACTAAATTAGTAATTTCTAGCGTTTCTATAGAACCTATAAATTAAGTAAATTAATATTTATAAGCATTAAAATCTACTTTTCCTTAGTGGGTAGAAAGGCAACGATTTGCTATAAGGACTAATAAAGCCTTAAGGATCCCTATAGAGGCACTAAATTTATAATTTTTAATAGCAAATCTACTAGAAGAGCAGCGAGATAAGAGCTTTACTGTAGCTAAAGCTTTGAATTATAGAGCTGTAAGCTTTAAGGAATCTGTATATAGGGGCTCTAAAGAAAATAAGACCCCTAATTCTTATAAAAATAAAAATAATAAAAAGAATAACCCCTAAGAAAATAAGGGAAATTCTAAGTCCTCTTTTAATAAAAAGAAAGGCAAAACCTAGCCTAAGAAATCCTTTAAAAAGGCTAAGAATAAGGCTTAGGAGGGCGTATTTATGCTAGGTAATTTTAACCTTACTAATAGCTCTTTAGAGCTTCTTAGCAGACTTAGTAGCCCTAGTGCTAGCAGCAAATCCACTGATTTTAGTAATTCTAATAGTGTTACTAGCACTAAAAAAGACCTAAGGGATAAAAAACCCTCTAAGGCCTTTAATTTTAATTATAAAGTAATAAAGAACTCCCTTCTTTACAATATAGGCTCTACAGTGTATTTATTTAATTTTAAAGAGCACTTTATAAGCTATATTTCTTATAAAAAGGGGGAAGCTAAGCCTATCTCCACTAGTAAGGGACCTATATATCCTAAGGGATATAGAAAAGCTAAATTCCTAGTGCTTTACTAGCAAAATCCTAATAAATATAGGCCTTTAATCCTGTAAGATACACTATATTTTCTAGGTTTAGATATAAATATAGTTAGTGGATTAAAGCACTATTTAGCAGAAGGATATATAAGTAAAAATGCTCTATATCTAACTAATAGGTCTTATATTAGTCTTTTAAATGTTAAGAAACACGGTTTTTTCTTTTAAATAAAAGACCTATATACACCCCTTTTAAAATCGCTTAGTAGCTCTTATAGCCACTATAATAGTCATTTTAACTATTAGGCTTTTAGCTACTCTATAGAGGTTAAAATCCCTCTTTAAGAGCCCTTATAGGCTAAGGAAGCCATTAAAATTAAAGAATTAGGGGATTCTAATTTAGAACCCCCTAATACTATAGCCCCTTCTTCCCTAATGCCTATAGCCCCAGGCTAGGTCCCTAATTCCCCTAATTTAGCACCTAATTCCCTTGAATTAAGGCCTAATTCTCAAGGGGCACAACGGGCTTTAGCGGACCGTCTTACTATATTTTTAGAGTCTTTTATTAGAAATAAGGGGTTTACAGAGGCTTTTGCCCTCTAGAGTACTAAGGTAGTGAGGCTTAGTAAGCCAGCGGTCAGAAGGTCTCTGTAGCGCTATAGCGGTTGCTATAGGCCTTATTCCTACATTAAAAGCTTAATATACGCTTTTTAGCACGTAAAATACACTAAATTCTAGCTTATAAAATATAAGTAAATTTTCTTAAATTTTATCTAATTTATTTAATATTATAGGTAGTAGGTCTAATTAATAGTCTATATAGTTATAAGTAACTATAAAGAGATAAGTATTTTTCCTTATATACCTACTAAGCTTATTAGTGGATCTATATAGCTAGTAAGGGCTTATAAGCTATTTTTTATTTTCTATAAAATTTATTTATATAGAAAAATAAAAAAATAGACTTATAGCTATATAACTAACCTACTAATATATATATTAAAAATTTTACTTAGTAAAAATCTATATATAAAAAAATCTTAAAAATCTAAAAATTAAGAAATTTATATAAAAGAATTCCCTTTACTTTAATAATAATAAAACTCTTTATATTTCCTTTCTATAACCCTTAGTCCTTATATAATTTAATTTTAAAGACCTTTTATTTTCTCCTTTAAAGTAGCCTATAGGTTATATAACTTAAGGCTTTATAGCTACTAAGTAGCGTAGCTTAAATCTTTAATTAAAATTTAGCTAGTGTGCTTTATTACTATAAAAATTAATTACTAAGGCTAATAGTCTATTAGCTTTTTAATTAAGTATATATTAATTATTAAAGCGTGTAATTAAGGGCAAAAAGGCTAGAAAAGTAGGGTGCTTATAGATGTAAGCTTTTAGCTAAAATATCTATTTTTACGCTTGCTACGCGCGCGCGCACGTGTGTGTTACGCGCACCGCCGCCAGCTTTCAACCTAAAGACCCCCTATAAAGGTCCCTATAGGGGTCAGAGTTAGGGTCGTTATAAGGCCTGTTGAAAGTCCTTATAGTGGATGAGGTCTCCTGAAAATAGCTGTTATTTTTAACAGCTTTAAAAGACCTAAAAACAACAGAAGGTCTTTTAGAGCCCTTAGGACTGCAGGCGCCCTAACAAGAGGCCTGTGGATCCTCTAATAGAGCCTAGCAAGGAGCTACAGAAGAAGGCCCTATAGGGCTTAAAAAGTTAAGCTTAGGCGCTAAAAGTCAACCTTTAAAGCCTAATTTGTACTAAAAATTACTAAAACTAGCTGGAATTTAGTATATCTAGCTAGGGTATTTAGGGATTAACCTTCTAAAGAAAATAAGCTTATTAGCTAAAGGAATACCGGATTTTACTAGCATTAAAAATAAGGATTTTAACTGTTTAACCTATACTTAAACTAAGGTAGTTAAAAGACTTAGTAAAAATTTAATTCCTAACCCTCCTAAAGCTTTAAATAGGCTAGAGGGGGATACAGTAAAAATCAGCCCTACCTTTTCTAAAAAGCAGTAAATTTGCCTATTTTTAATAGACTAAAAAACTAGATTTAGGTAGGTTTTATAAATGCTTAATAAAGAGGGACTTACTATATTTTTAGCTATTAAAAGCTTCTTTAGATCCCTAAAAAATAAGTTTAGTATTTACTCTAAATATTTACATTTTAATAAGGGTAAAGAAATTAATTCTGCTTTATAGGGCTAGCTAGCTAAAAAGGGGATAAAATTTACAACCTCTTCCCTTTATATCTATAAGTAAAATAGATTAGCTAAGCGTTCTATATGTATTATTTTAAATAGATTATAGGCTACCCTATACTGGTCTGGTTTACTATTATTTTTATAGAATTTCGTCCTTTTTTCAGTTATAAATTCTATAAATTTATTAGTAAATTTAACTAAACTAGCGTGCTTAGTATAATTATTAGCTAACAACTTTAATAGGCCCTTTATGCCTAATTATAGCTCTTTTAGAGCTATAGGCTCTTATTATAAGGTCTTAATTCCTTTAGAAAAAAGACTTAAAGCTTAAAAGCTAGCCTTTAAGACAGTGCCTAATAGGCTACTTACTATAGTGGGTTCTAAGACCTATATAGTATATATTCCCTCTAAAAGGCTTATAATAAAAACTAGCTTTCTTAGAATTATAGAACCTATAAGCCCTATTTCTAGCGGCCTCCTTAGGCTTTCTATAGGGAATAATAGCTCTTTAAAGGGGGATTTCCCTAATAAAAATGCCTTAAAGCCCTCTATAATTATAGAGAGGGCTAAGGTAAATTCAGAACCCTTTAATTCTTTAATAGGGAGTAATTCCTTAGAGGGGGAAAAACAACTAAATAAGGTTATTTTTAGTGATAAGGATTACCCTATACCTTATAATTAAATAGTTAGAAATAAGCTTAGCTAAGCCCTTAGTTCTAGGGATTAAAATTCACTAAATTTAACATAATTTAAGCCCGAAAAAATCGATTTAAATCCAGATAAAATAGATATTAATATAAGGGCTCTTGTACATTAAATCTACTATAAAGCATAACTTAAAGCAAAAGAAAATATACTTAAAAGTAAGCCTAAGACCTAGAAGCAAGCTTTCCATTCACTAAATAAAGCTAAATAGCTTAAAGCGATTTTTAGTGAATTTAAGCAACTTTTAAAGGCTGGAACCTTTAAATTTATAGAGGCAGATTAAGTCCCTAAAGGCCGGAAGGTTCTAAAAAATCGCTTAGTATTAAAAATAAAAAGAGATAAAGAAAATAATTCTCTTAAATATAAAGCATAGCTTATTACTAAAGGATTTATATAAATAAAAGGGTTAGATTATATAGATACCTTTACTGCTATTAGTATTCCCCCTAGCTAGCGAATCTCTAGCCCTAATAGCTTAAAACAACTAGGAAATAGAGTAAGTAGACTTTATTAATGCCTTTTTAAATAGTTACCTTAAAGAGCTTATTTATATAATAATTCTAAAGGGTTTTATAGAATTTATTAAGCAAAATCCACACTTAGCTAAATTAGCTAAAAGCTATAGCTATAAGGCTTCTAAAAGGCAAATAATTATACTTAAAAAGACCTTTTATAGCCTAAAGTAAAGCTTTAGAGAGTAGCAGTAAATGCTAATTAAAGTACTTAAAAGCCTTAGTTTTAGCCCTTTTATATCTAACCCTACTATATTCTATAATCCAGTAACTAAAACGTTTATTATTACTTACATTAATAATTACCTCTTTATAGAGCTAAATTTACAATATATTTAACACCTTAAAAAGGCCTTATATAAGGCCTACTCTATAGAAGATAGAGGCCCTACTAAATTCTTTTTAAAGGTATAAATACAGCGTAATTAGAAAAATAAAATCTTGAAAATACACTAAAAACAATACATTTAAAAAGCCTTAGTACGCTTTAAATTAGAAAATTACAAAGCAGTTAGAATTTTAATGTAGCTAGGGGTCTTAAAAACATAGCTTACTAAGCCCTTAAAAAGCTAAGAAATTAAAGAATATTAAAGTATAATAGGGACTATTATATACTTAATGCTCCTTACTAAACTTAATGTTACTTTTACACTGCAGTGGCTTTCTATAGCCCTAGCTAGTCTTTATTTAAAACATTTAAATACTATAAAAAGCCTGCTAAAGTACCTCTTTAATACTTAGAACTTTATTATAATTTATAAAGGTCCCTCTAAAAATTTAAGTAAAAATAATACTATTAGCTACAGCTTAGTTAGGTTCTATAATAGCGATTTTACTAGAGATAGAAGCTCTTCTAAATCTACCTATATATATCTATTTAAGCTAGCTAGTGGCTTTATAAGTTAAAAGAGTAAAAAGGCTAGTATAATAGCTTTATCTACTATAGAAGCTAAATTAAATGTAATCTATAAAACCTTTAAAGAACTTCAGTAGCTAAAGGGCATTTTTAAGGAGCTAATAGCCTTTATAAAGCCCTTTATTTAGATTTTTTATAATAACTAAGGCGCTATAAAGACCGCTTACAATCTAGTACTTTACAGCTACATTAAGTATACCTTATTAAAATTTCATTATAATTAATAATAAGTCTTAGCTAGGCTAGCTAAAATACCTTATTTAAATACTAAGAAAATACTAGTTAATAGCTTAATAAAGCCCTTAGCTATGCCTCTACACACTATTTTTTTAGAGTTTATAAGGCTCTAATCCCTTTAGCAATTGCTATAAATTTTAATGCCTAGCTAAAGGCATTAAAACCGTTATAAAAACACTTAAAAAATATAAAACAATCACTAAAACAATTACTAAAATTAACCTTTAACTTTAACAACAAATTTTGTTTAATTAGCTATATTTAACTATAGCCTTTTTCAACTTTTACTAGGAGCCCCGCTTTTTAACTTTTTAAATTAATTATCCTTTTTTTAAATAATTTTATTTAGATTTATACGGTTTTTTTTTAAATTTAGCATTTCTCTTTTCGTTTTAACTCTTAGAATACCTCTTTAGAGAGGGTATTAAAAATAACAGCTATTTTTAGGAGACCTTATCTACTTTAAGGACCTTTAACAGGCCTTATAACGACCCTAACCCTAACCCCTATAGAGACCTTATAGGGGGTCTTTAGGTTAAAAGCCAGCGGCAGTGCGTGTAATACACATGTATATATATACGTAGTAAGTGTAAAAATAGATATTTTAGCTAAAAGCTTGTAGCTATAAGCGCCCTACTTTTCTAGCCTTTTTGCCTTTAATTATATACTTTAATAGTTAGTATATACTTAATTAAAAAGCTAATAAACTATTAGCCTTAATAATTAATTTTTATAGTAATAAAGTATATTAGCTAAATTTTAATTAAAGATTTAAGCTATATTACTTAGTAGCTATAAGGCCTTAAGTTATATAATTTATAAATTACTTTAAAGAAGGAAATAAAAGGTTTTTAAAATTAAATTATATAAAGACTAAAGGTTATAAAAAGGAAATATAAGGAGTTTTATTATTACTAAAGTAAAGGGAATTTTTCTATATAAATTTCCTAATTTTTAGATTTTTAGGATTTTTTTATATATAGATTTTTACTAAGTAAAATTTTTAATATATATATTAATAGGTTAGTTATATAGCTATAAGTCTATTTTTTTATTTTCTTATATAAATAAATTTTATAGAAAATAAAAAGTAGCTTATAAGCCCTTACTAGCTATATAGATTTATTAATAAGCTTAATAAATATATAAAGAAGAACACTTATCTCTTTATAGCTATTTATAACTATATAGACTATTAATTAAATCTACTACCTATAATATAAAATAAATTAAATAAAATCTAAGAAAATTCACTTATATTCTATAAGCTAAAATTTAGCGTATTTTACATGCTAAAAAGCGTGTATTAAGCTTTTAATGTAGAAATAAGGCCTGTAGCAACCGCTATAGCGCTGTAGAGACCTTCTAACCGCTGGCTTACTAAGCCTCACTACCTTAGTACTTTAGAGGGCAAAAGCCTCTGTAAACCCCTTATTTCTGATAATTAATATAGGGGCTTTTATATATTAAATCTGCTATAAGGCACAACTTAAAGCAAAAGAAAATATGCTTAATAGTAAGCCTAAGACCTAGAAGTAAGTTTTACATTCACTAGTATTAGAAATAAAGGGTTTATAGAGGCTTTTACCCTCTAGAATACTAAGGTAGTGAGGCTTAGTAAGCTAGCGGTTAGAAGGTCTCTATAGCGCTATAGCGGCTACTATAGGCCTTATTTCTACGTTAGAAGCTTAATACACGCTTTTTAATATATACAATACACTAAATTTTAGCTTATAAAATGTAAGTAAATTTTCTTAAATTTTATTTAATTTATTTAATGTTATTGTTGAAAATAACAGCTATTTTCAGGAGACCTCATCCACTATAAGGACTTTTAACAGGCCTCATAACGACCCTAACCCTGACCCCTATAGGGACCTTTATAGGGGGTCTTTGGGTTGAAAGCTGGCGGCGGTGCGCGCAACACACGCGTACGCGCGCGCGTGGCAAGCGCAAAAATGGACGTTCTAGCTAAGAGCTTACAGCTGTAAATACCCCACTTTTCTAGCCTTTTCGCCCTTAATTATACGCTTTAACAGTTAACGCACGCTTAATTAAAAAGCTAATAGACTGTTAGCTTTAGTAATTAATTTTTATAGTAATAAAGCACGCTAACTAAATTTTAATTAAAGATTTAAGCTACATTACTTAGTAGCTATAAGGCCTTAAGTTATATAACCTATAGGCTACTTTAAAGGAAGAAATAAAAGGTCTTTAAAATTAAATTATATAAAGACTAAGGGTTATAAAAAGGAAATATAAGGAGTTTTATTATTACTAAAGTAAGGGGAATTTTTCTATATAAATTTCCTAATTTTTAGATTTTTAGGATTTTTTTATATATAGATTTTCACTAAGTAAATTTTTAGTGTATATATTAGTAGGTTAGTTATATAGCTATAAGTCCATTTTTTTATTTTTCTATATAAATAAATTTTATAAAAAATAAAAAGTAGCTTATAAGCCCTTACTAGCTATATAGATCTACTAATAGGCTTAGTGGGTATATAAAGAAAAATACTTATCTCCTTATAGCTGCCTATAACTATATAAACTGTTAATTAAACCTACTACCTATAATATTAAATAAATTAGATAAAATCTAAGAAAATTCACTTATATTTTATAAGCTAAAATTTAATGTATTTTATATATTAAAAAGCGTGTATTAAGCTTTTAATATAGAAATAAGGCCTATAGTAACCGCTATAGCGCTATAAAGACCTTTTAACTGCTAGCTTACTAAGCCTCACTACCTTAGTATTTTAAAGGGTAAAAGCCTCTATAAACCCTTTATTTTTAATAGGTTATAAGCTTAGAAGCACTTTTTAAGTACTAAAAAATTTACTAAATTTTATAGAATAAAGAGAAAATTTACTAAAAATTATCTAAATTTTCTATATTAAGGTATAGACTTAAAAAAAGACTTAAAAGCTATTATTTCGTCTATAAAAATAAAATAAATTCGCTAAAAGAAGTCTTCCCTTTTATAAAATAGAGAGAAATATAGTATAGAAGAAATTCTACTTCTATAAAAATAAAATCTATAAATTATAGAAGTATTCCTTCTTTTATAAAAAGAAAAGATATAGAAAACTCCTATTTTTATAAAAAGAGTATAGAGGTATTTCCCTCTATAAAAAGGAAACATTATAGAAGCTTTTCTTTTATAAAGGCCTTAAAAACATTTCTATTTTTAAAGGCTAAGACCTATAAATAAAAGCTTTTATAGGTATTTTTTCTATAAATTCCTACTTTATAGAGCTTTTCCTTCCTTTATAATTTAATAGCTATAGACTCTATAAACTTAGGGCCTTAGGCTAAGAGCTAAGAGTAGGTTTAGGTTAATTCTATAAACTAATAAATTGCTGCCTAAAATAATAATATCTCTAATATTCTATAAAAATTAGAAGATTTAGCTATAACTATAGCTAATAACTTAGTAAATAAGGTGGTAAATACACTGCTAAAAGATCTTAATTTTAATAGAAGTGTAAGCTAAAATAAGGCTTTTAATATATTAAATTTTTATAATAACTCTATTATTAAGGAATTTAATAAAAGGGTTTATAGCTTCTTAAAGGCTATAAAGCTAAAGGGACTAGAAAATTATAATTAATAGAAATAAGCCCTAGTAATTTAATTTAAGGCTTTAAAAATGCCTAATTTTTTAAATAATCTTAAGGGATTTTCTAGTAATTTAAGTGATTTTAACTAAGCTATTATTTTTATACTTCTAAAAGATAGCTATTCTAAGGGCCCTTAAGCTGCTATAATTTACCAATAAGACCTAGCAGAAGCCTTTAGCCTTTTAAAAAGGCAGTATTCTTAGAGTGCTAAAATATAATATAGCTCTTTATATTCCTAATTTTATAGTTTAAATTTCTAAAGCTTTAAAGGATCTTTAAAGGCTTTTAATGCTTTATTTAATAATTTATTAGCTAAACTAACAATTTTTAGCGTTTCTATAGAACCTATAGATTAAGTAAACTAATATTTATAAGCATTAAAATCTACTTTTCCCTAATAGTTAAAAAGGCAATGATTTGCTATAAGGACTAATAGAGCCCTAAGGATCTCTATAGAGGCATTAAATTTACAATTTTTAATAGCAGACCTACTAGAAGAGCAGTAAGATAAGAGCTTTATTATAGTAAAAGCTCTAACTTATAGAGCTATAAGCTCTAAGGAATCTGTATACAAGGGCTCTAAAGAAAATAAAACCCCTAATTTTTATAATAAAAATAAAAATAATAAGAAGAATAATCCTTAAGAAAATAAGGGAAATTCTAAGTCCTTTTTTAATAAAAAGAAAGGCAAAACCTAGCCTAAGAAATCCTCTAAAAAGGCTAAGAATAAGGCTTAGGAGGGCGCATTTATACTAAGCAATTTTAACCTTACTAATAGCTCTTTAAAGCTTCTTAGCAGACTTAGTAGCCTTAGTGCTAGCAGTAAATCTACTGATTTTAGTGATTTTAGCAGTGTTACTAATACTAAAAAAGATCTAAAGGATAAAAAACCCTCTAAGGCCTTTAATTTTAATTATAAAGTAATAAAGAACTCCCTTCTTTACAATACAAGCTTTATAGTGTATTTAGTTAATTTTAAAGAGCACTTTATAAGCTATATTCTTTATAAAAAGGGGGAAGCTAAGCCTATCTCCACTAGTAGGGGACTTATATATCCTAAGGGATATAGAAAAGCTAAATTCTTAGTGCTTTATTAATAAAATCCTAATAAATATAAGCCTTTAATCCTTTAAGACACGCTATATTTTTTAGGTTTAAATATAAATATAGTTAGTGGATTAAAGTACTATTTAATAGGAGGATATATAAGTAAAAATACTCTATATTTAGCTAATAAGTCTTATATTAGTCTTTTAAATATTAAAAAACACAGCTTTTTCTTTTAAATAAAAGACCTATATATACCCCTTTTAAAATTACTTAGTAGCTTTTATAGCTACTATAATAATTATTTTAACTATTAGGCTTTTAGCTACTCTATAGAGGTTAAAATCCCTCTTTAAGAGCCTTTATAGGCTAAGAAAGCTATAAAAATTAAAGAATTAAGGGATTGTAATTTAAAACCCCTTAATAGTATAGCCCCTTCTTCCCTAATGCCTATAGCCCTAAGTTAGGTCCTTAATTTCCTTAATTTAACACCTAATTCCCTTAAATTAAGGCTTAATTCTTAGGGGGTATAACGGGCTTTAGCAGACCCTTTTACTATATTTTTAGAGGCTTTAAAAGACCTAAAAACAATAGAAGGTCTTTTAAAGCCTTTAAAACCGCAGGCGCCTTAATAAAAGGCCTGTAGATCCTTTAATAGAGCCTAGTAAGGAGCTATAAAAGAAGGCTTTATAGGGCCTAAAAAGTTAAGCTTAGGCGCTAAAAGTTAACCTTTAAAGCCTAATTTATACTAAAAATTGCTAAAACTAGTTAGAATTTAGTATATTTAGCTAAGGCATTTAGGGATTAACCTTTTAAAGAAAATAAGCTTATTAGCTAAGGGAATACTAGATTTTATTAGTATTAAAAATAAGGATTTTAACTGCCTAACCTATATTTAAACTAAGGCAGTTAAAAGACCTAGTAAAAATTTAATTCCTAACCCTTTTAAAGCTTTAGATAGGCTAAAGGGGGATATAGTAAAAATTAGCCTTACCCCTTATAATAAGCAGTAAATCTGCCTATTTTTAGTAGATTAAAAAACTAAATTTAGGTAAGTTTTATAAATACTTAATAAGGAGGGACTTACTGTATTTCTAGCTATTAAAAGCTTTTTTAAAGCTTTAAAGAATAAGTTTAGTACTTACTTTAAATATCTATATTTTAATAGAGGTAAAGAAATTAATTCTGCTTTATAGAGCTAGCTAGCTAAAAAGGGGATAAAATTTATAACCTCTTCCCCTTTTATCTATAAGTAAAATAGATTAGCTAAGCGTTCTATTTATGTTATTTTAGATAGATTATAGGCTACTATATATTGGTTTAGTTTGCTATTATTTTTATAGAATTTCGTCCTTTTTTTAGTTATAAATTCTATAAATTTATTAGTAAATTTAACTAAACTAGCGTGCTTAGTATAATTATTAGCTAACAACTTTAATAGGCCCTTTATGCTTAATTATAGCTCTTTTAGAGCTATAGGCTCTTATTGTAAGGTCTTAATTCCTTTAGAAAAAAGACCTAAAGCTTAAAAGCTAGCCTTTAAAACAGTGCTTAGTAAGCTATTTACTATAGTAGGTTCTAAGACCTATATAGTATATATTCCCTTTAAAAGGCTTATAATAAAAACTAGCTTTTTTAGAATTATAAAACCTACAGGCCTTATTTTTAGCGGCCTCCCTAGGCTTTCTATAGAGAATAATAGCTCTTTAAAGGGGGATTTCCCTAATAAATATACCCTAAAACCCTCTATAATTATAGAGGGGGCTAAGGCAAATTCAGAACCCTTTACTTCTTTAATAGGGAATAATTCCTTAGAGGGGGAAAAATAACTATATAAGGTTATTCTTAGTAATAAGGATTACTCTATACTTTATAATTAAATAATTAGAAATAAGCTTAGCTAAGCCTCTAGTCCTAGGGATTAAAATTCACTAAATTTAACGTAATTTAAGCCCGAAAAAATTGATTTAAATCCAAACAAAATGGATATTAATATAGGGGCTTTAGTATATTAAATCTACTATAAAGTATAACTTAAAGCAAAAGAAAATATACTTAAAAGTGAGCTTAAGACCTAAAAGTAAGCTTTATATTTACTAAATAAAGCTAAATAGCTTAAAGCGATTTTTAGTGAATTTAAGTAACTTTTAAAAGCTAGAACCTTTAACTTTATAGAGGTAGACTAAGTCCCTAAAAGCTAGAAGGTTCTAAAAAATCGCTTAATATTAAAAATAAAAAGAGATAAAGAAAATAATCCTCTTAAATATAAAGTATAGCTTATTACTAAAGGATTTATATAAATAAAAGGGTTAGATTATATAGATACCTTTACTGCTATTAGTATTCCCCTTAGCTAGTAAATTTTACTAACCTTAGCAGCTTAAAATAACTAGGAAATAAAGTAAGTAGACTTTATTAGTGCCTTTTTAAATAGCTACCTTAAAGAGCTTATTTATATAATAATTCTAAAGGGTTTTATAGAATTTATTAAGTAAAATCTATATTTAGCTAAATTAGCTAAAAGCTATAGCTATAAAGCTTTTAAAAGATAAATAATTATACTTAAAAAGACCCTTTATAGCTTAAAGTAAAGCTTTAAAGAGTAGCAGTAAACGCTAACTAAAGTGCTTAAAAGCCTTAGTTTTAGCCCTCTTATATCTAACTCTGCTATATTCTATAATTTAGCAACTAAAACGTTTATTATTACTTATGTTAATAATTACCTCCTTATAAGGCTAAATTTATAATATATTTAATAGCTTAAAAAGGCCTTATATAAGGCCTATTCTATAGAAGATAGGGGCCCTGCTAAATTCTTTTTAAGGGTGTAAATATAGTGTAATTAAAAAAATAAGGTTTTAAAAATCCACTAAAAACAATATATTTAAGAGGCCTTAATACGCTTTAAGCTAGAAAATTATAAAGCAGTTAGAATTCTAATACAGCTAGGGGTCTTAAAAACATAGCTTATTAAGCCTTTAAAAAGCTAAGAAATTAAAGAATATTAAAGTATAATAGAGACTATTATATACTTAATGCTCCTTATTAAGCTTAATATTGCTTTTACACTATAGTAGCTTTCTATAGCCCTAGTTAGTCTTTATTTAAAATATTTAAATACTATAAAAAGCCTGCTAAAGTACCTCTTTAATACTTAAAACCTTATTATAATTTATAAAGGTCCCCTTAAAAATTTAAGTAAAAACAATGCTATTAGCTATAGCTTAGTTAGGTTCTATAATAGCGATTTTGCTAGAGATAGAAGCTTTTCTAAATCTACTTATATATATTTATTTAAGCTAGCTAGCGGCTCTATAAGTTAAAAGAGTAAAAAGGCTAGTATAATAGCTTTATTTACTATAAAAGCTAAATTAAATATAATCTACAAAACCTTTAGAGAGCTTTAGTAGCTAAAAGGCACTTTTAAGGAGCTAAAGGCCTCTATAAAGCCCCCTATTTAGATTTTTTACAATAACTAAGGCGTTATAAAGACCGCCTATAATCCAGCACTTCATAGCTATATTAAGTATACCTTATTAAAATTTTATTATAACTAATAATAAGTCTTAGCTAAGCTAGCTAAAATAGCTTATCTAAATACTAAGAAAATACTAGTTAATAGCTTAATAAAGCCCTTAGCTATACCTTTATATATTATTTTCTTAGAGCTTATAGGGCTCTAATTTTTATAATAATCGCTATAAATCTTAACGCCTAGCTAAAGGCATTAAAACCTTTATAAAAACACTTAAAAAATATAAAACAATTACTAAAATAATTACTAAAATTAACCTTTAACTTTAATAATAAATTTTGTTTAATTAGCTATATTAACTATAGCCTTTTTTAACTTTTACTAAGAGCCCTGCTTTTTAACTTATTAAATCAGTTATCCTTTTTCTTAAATAATTTTATTTAGATTTATATAGATTTTATTTTTAAATTTAGTATTTCTCTTTTTATTTAACTTTTAAAATACCTCTTTAAAGGGGGTGTTAAAAATAACAGCTATTTTTAGGAGACTTTATCTACTATAAGGACTTTTAATAGGCCTTATAATAACCTTAACCCTAACCTTTATAGAGACCTTTATAGAGGGTCTTTAGGTTAAAAGCTAGCGGCGGTGCGCGTAATATACGTGTATATATACATATAGTAAGCGTAAAAATAGACATTTTAGCTAAGAGCTTACAGCTATAAGCGCCCTACTTTTCTAGCCTTTTCGCCCTTAATTACACACTTTAATAGCTAGTATATACCTAATTAAGAAGCTAATAAACTATTAGCCTTAGTAATTAATTTTTATAGTAATAAGGTACGCTAGCTAAATTTTAATTAAAGATTTAAGCTACACTACTTAGTAGCTATAAAGCCTTAGGTTATATAATCTATAGGCTACTTTAAAGGAGGAAATAGAAGGTCTTTAAAATTAAATTATATAATGTGATGGATTCAAGCTGGTGGCTCGGATCCTAGATGCATAATAATGCGGGAAGGGCTTATTAGCCTTATCGGGAAAGGATAGGGGATATATACCACCTATAGAGCCCTACTATACTTCTATAAGAACTGTTCTTAATAGGGCCCTACTAAGACTCTATTAAGTAAATATATTGAGATTTAGAAGTATATAAACTAATAGAAGAAAGAGAGAGATAAAGGACTTCCCTTTTTCTTATAGTTAATAATAACTTTATTAACACTAAATTATAGTAGCTATTTAAACTAGTTTATAATATTTATTAACTATTAATAAATATAGCGGAGTTAATATAGACTTAATAAGCAATAACTACTAAGGTTAACCTAATAATATTTATAAGCTATACTTTCTTTAGGAAATAGTTATATAATATAAAGCATAATTAGTAGAGATATACCTCTATATAATAGTAGTAGAGGTAGCGATGTAGGGCGCTATACCTATAACCTCTATAATAATTATAGTCCTTATATTAAAACAGCTTAAGCGTAAACTACTCTTTATAAAAATATTATATAATAGTAATAAAGCCTCTTTTTAAGTATAGTAAAGCCTTATAGCTTATAAATTAAAGGCTAACTTAGACTTTATTAGCACTAATTATAATAAATAGTTCTTTATTTATTAAAATCTAAGCCTAAAAATATAGAAATATATTACCTTATTTTTTAAATTAAGGCATATCTTTAAATATAATCCTTAATACTTTTTTTAATACTTTAATAGTAAATTTATAAACCTTTACTAAAAGGAATAAATAGTTTTTAAACTAAATTAGCTTAAATAGTATATAGGTAAGTGTTTTAATAACTTTTATATTTATTTTAAGTAAAAGCTTATTTTTATTAAAGGTATTAATTAAGTAAATATAATAAAACTTTTTAAGCTTTATACTATAATTAATAAATATATATATAACTATTATATAGGCTATAATATCCTTTATAATAATTACTATAAAGTAGTTAAATATTACTGTAGTATTGCCTTAAATATTAACTCTTACTATTTAAAAGAATACGCTAAGGCTTGCTAGTATAGTTATTAGGCTTAGGACTATAAAGGGGACGTTTCTATAACTAATATTAATACTACTATCTTTAAAAATACTACTTTAAAGATAAATAAAGGGCCTATAAAAAATAAAGCTTAGGGTAAGATACTTTACTTAATAAGGGGTAAATAGGCGCTATAGGTAGAATAAAATATTATTAAATAGCAGCGCTAAGTAGGCTAGTGCCTATATTATAGTGTAGTAAAACACTATATTTAAAGTTATAACCTTCTTTCTACTTATTACTTAAATAAAGTAGCTATTTAAGTATATAAGGTTTTTAATAAAGAGATAGTAAGTAAATCTTTTAAGTTTAACTTAAAAAAAGAGATATTTACTATTTAAGTCTTAGTAATAAGCATTAATTTAGTAATAAATTATATTACTAACTTTTTAATAACCTAATGTATTTATATAAAGAGATAGAAGGCTATATAAAAGAACTGCTATTTCTCCTATCTATTCTTTATAATAACACTATATTCTTTATT
This sequence comes from Claviceps africana, assembly GCA_018360145.1. Taxonomy (NCBI): domain Eukaryota; kingdom Fungi; phylum Ascomycota; class Sordariomycetes; order Hypocreales; family Clavicipitaceae; genus Claviceps; species Claviceps africana. The sequence continues at coordinate 83,197 of SRPY01000033.1, read as the reverse complement.
ACTTAAGTTAATAGCAGTTATAATACTTTTAATACTATAAGTAAATATATTATATAATACTTAAAACTTTAGTATATCCCCCTCTCTATATTATATTAAGTTACTATAGTAGTGGAAGCTATTTTAAAATAGAACTAAGCCTTTATAAAGTACCTATATATTACTTACTTAGTCTACTTTATAGCTAATATTAATAGGTAGGTATTCTTTATTATAGCTTATATAATCCTAAGTCTCTTATATAACTATATCCTTAAATTACCTTAATTATTATAAAATAAGATTAAGATTTACACTACTTAACGCTATTTTATTATAGAAGCTTAATTAAGCCTTTAAGTTTAAGCTTTAAATAGCTGCTATATTTCTATCCTTACTATAGCAGTATTAGGATTTATTTATATAGCTTTAATATAATATATAGCTAAATTAAATATACTTATTACCCTTATAGTAATAAGTTTAAAAGAGATTAATATTATTTTATTAGATATAATAAGTAGCCCTATTCCCTTAAATAGTAATATTACTATATAGCTTTTATTTAAGTTATAGGATTTTATAGATATCTTTAGTAAAGAGAAAGTAAGTGCCCTTTTACTATACTAAGGCTATTTAAATTACTATATACGCTTATAAAATAACCTTAATAGCTCTGCCTTAGAACTCTTATAAGCGCTACTATATAATATACTCTATAATTAGCTCCTTAAAATCTAGAAATAAATTATAGACTTAATAGATAAAGGGTGGATTTAAGTGTTATTTTCTTTAGCTATAGTATTAGTTCTTTTTATTAAAAAGGTAGGTAAGGGATAGTAATTTTATATTAATTATTACGCCTTAAATAAGGTTATAAACTAGGACTAATACCTACTACTATTAGTAAAGGAGACTCTATAATCCTTAATAGGGGCTAAGTAGTTTATAAAGTTTAATATTTATATAGCCTTTTATTACTTATAGGTAACGGTAAGGGATAAATACTTTATAGCTTTTTATATATAATTTAGCCTCTTTAAGTAGCTTATTTACCCCTTTAGCTTAGCTAAGGCCCTAGCTATATTTTAACATTATATTAATAGCGCTTTAGGTAATGCCTTTAAGCTATATACTACTGCTTACCTTAATAATATTCTAATTTATATTAGTAGGTTTTAAAAGAATTATATTTAGTGTATATAGAAGGTTCTCTTTTACCTTTATAAAGTAGGCCTTTACCTTAATATTAGTAAATACACCTTTAGTATAAAGGAGGTAAAGTATTTAAGGTTTATTATTTATATAAGGCATAAACTTTACTTAAATCTAAAGAAAATTATAGCTATTTATAACTAAAAGGCCCTTACTAAGGTATAAAGGGTTTAAAGCTTTCTTAGTTTTATAAACTTTTATTAGAAATTTATAGCTAGCTTCTCTAACCTTACTAGCCTACTCTTTACACTTATTAAAAAAGGCGTGCTATTTATTTAATTAGTGGAATATAAGGCTACTTTCACTGCCTTAAAGAATGCGTTTATTATATACTTAATTCTAGCTTAATAGAATCTTAAAAGAGACACTATAGTTAAGGCTAATACCTTAAAGGGTTGCCTATTTTAGTATAATAGAGAAGGCATTTTATAACTAATAGCCTACTACTTAGCTTATTTTTTAAGCGTTAAGTAAAACTATATAATTTATAATAAAGAACTATTAAGTATTATCTCCTACCTTAAAGCTTAGTTAGCTAAATTATATAGTGTAGCTTAATTGTTTATAATCTTTATTAACTATAAGAACTTAAAGTACTTTACTAATTTATATAAGATATTAGAATAGTAAGTATAATAGGTAGAAACACTAGTGCTTTTTAACTTCTACCTTTATTATTGCTTTAGCTTATAGGCTACTAAATTAAACGCCCTTTTATAATATAAATAAAATAAAAGCTATAACCCTGCTAACCTTTAGAGCTTAGTTTACCTTATCTTAATTTCTACTATTAATATATAAAGGGAATACTAACTTAGCCTTACTTAAAATTCTATTAAAACTTCTATAGCTACTTTAGCCTTAATAGTACTGCTATTTAAATATAAGCTATTTCTAAAGGAGTATATTAAAGACCTTTAAAACTAGGCCTTAATAGCGGACTTAACTTACTATATAAAGCTATAAGCCTTATATAATAAAGCATAGCGTTTTCTACCTAAAGCTACTACTAAGGCTTAAATAAAAGATTATAGTATTAATACCTATAGAGCGTTATTATTTTAAAGGTAACTATAGGCACTATAATATAAGCCCTTTATAACTATATTAATTTAATATATATATAATTCTCCTTTATTAAAATATCTAAGAAAAAATATAACTTTTTAGGCCCTTTATTATAACTTTTATTAAGATAGGATATCTACTAATATAGTGTAGTATATCTATAACTACTTTTACTATAGAGGATATAAAAGCTATAAGCTTTAATAAAGCTACCTTTAGCTAATCTTAAAGCTAAACCGTTATTAATTCTAAATCTTAATTAATTTTATAATAGAGCTACCTGCTTTTAATAACTAAGCACTATAGTACTTTATAGTTATTATAAACTATCTCTTTAAATATATTTAACTAAAGGTAATAGTAAATATAATAGCTAAAGAGTACACTATTTAATTTCTATTTTATTAATAGTGTTTTTATAGTTTCCTTTATAGTATTATCTTTAACTATAGTTTAAATTAAGTTAGCTTCTTTTAATTTACCCTTTACTCTTTAGTAAAGATTAAATAGTTACTCTTTACTGCCTATTACCCCTAAATAAATAGGGGTATAAAGTAAATAAATTAAAAAGTATAGGCAGCCCTTTATATAGTAGTAGGATTTTTATAATATAACTAGCTATTTTACCTTCCTATTTACTAGCTAGCGTTAAATAACTATATATTTATAGTAATTAAAATAAGCATAAGTATAGCGACCTATAGTTATAATATAGAACTAATTTAACGCCTATTAAAATCGCTTTAAAGCTATATATCCCCTAAAGGCTATATAGTTTAATTTCTTAAGTATATTTAAAAGGGTATATAATTAGCCTAAATAATAATTAACTTTACTTAATAATACTAATAAAACACTTTAAATAAATTATAATGCTCTATTAAACGCTTCTAAGTTAAGGATTTTATATAGCTTAACCTATAATATATTAAAACTAACTATCTTAATTATAAACTTAACTAAGTTATAGTAAAATATTATATCCTTAAGGTCTTTATATCTCTTACTATATACCTTAATATTTTAAGTAATATTTATTTAGTCTTCTATATTAATCTTATTAAATATATAGTAAATAACCCTTTACCTTTTTAAATAGTTTAAAATATATACTTAAACCTACTTTTATTAATATTTAAAGAGGACACTACTTTAATAGAATATATAGTTAAAGAGGTTTTAATAGCTAAAAACACTTAAAGTAGGGGCTAATAATGTAACGTTTTAGTTAAATAGGTAGGCTATAAATAACCTATATAGGAGCCTTTAAAATTTATAAAGAATATAGAGGTATTAATATAATTTAAATTATAGTAAAGGGATATATATTTCTATAATAGGCTTATTATATAATAATAAGGTTTAATTCTATATCTACCTAAAGGCTTATTTAAACTTAAATAAGATCTTATAATATATTTTACTTCTACTTTATTTACTATTAATAACTATAATTATTATCTTTATTAAACCTATTTTCTTTATTATTCTCCTTATTCTTTATTTAATTTAGTAATAGAGGCTACTATAGACTTTTATATTACCTTACCTTTAGTATAAAGAGAAATAATAGAGGTATTTATATTATAAATATAGTAAGTAAAGTATAGATAAGCATTATTATTATAGCCTATTACTAAGACTAATATTAAGTATATAAATAACGCTAATAGTTAAAGCTACTATAAAGGGGTAGGTAGGTTTTAATTAAAAATTATTAAAGTAGTAATATAGTAATAAGTATATATTATATAATGCTATACCTAGCCTATATTAAATTAATAATATTAAAGATAGAGATATAGAGGTTTTAGAATATATAAAGGCTAAATAAGTTAAAAGCTAATAGTAAAAGAGGGGTAGACTTAAGTATACTTAAATATATATATAGCGCTTAAAGAGGGGTATTATAGAAGGTAATAAATAATTATTACACTTTAAAATATATATACTTAATGCACTTTAAAGTTTATAAAAGGGTAGTTATATTATAAATAACGCCTTTAATATAATATAAAGAGTAACTAATATAAGATATAATATTTTAAAGGGCAGTAAGCTATTTTTAAATATTTTTTAAAGTATTAAATAAAGGGGTAGTAGTGTAATTTACTACTAAAGTAATGCTTAAAGGGATAGAGATATTGTCTAAAGAGGTAAGGGTTTTTAAGATATTAAATTAGCTATTTATATCTATTAAAGGCACTAGGGGTATATAAATAAAGAGTAGCCCTTAAAGGGGTATATTAAGTATAATAGGTAGCGCTATTATAAAGGCTAAGGTAAGGGTAATAGTAGCGTTAGCTATAGAGGTAATAGGTATAAGGGTAGTAGTAGTAGTAGTAAAAATACTTTTAATTTTTTAGTTAAGTAATTATTATTATTAATATAAAAATAGATACTTTATTTACTTTAAAAATATTTTCTTTAGCTAAGTAAAGTTAGATTTTAACTAAATATATTAAAATAGTACGCTAAAAGTAGTAAGATAGTAGGGATAGTTAATAGTAATACTATAATAAATAGTATTTATTATATTATAAGTAAAACAGTGTAATTATAAATTAGTAGCTAATTATCTATACCTTTAATTATAGGTATAATAGCGCTACTTATAAAATATATATAAGTTATCTTTAATTAAGAGGTAGTAGAGCACGCTATTTATAATAGTATAAATAAAGTATAAAAGATATAGTAGAGTCTTTTATTAATAAATAAAAAACTACTTATCTTTAAAGTTACTTTAAACTAAGTACTCTTTTAGTATATATAGTAAATTTTTCTCTATAGAGGTATTAGTAAAAGTAGAGGTAAATATTTTACTAAAATATATTAAGTTAGCTCTATATTTATATAAAATATATATACTACTTATATAAATATATAATAAATTAAATATTAAGATATAGAAAGTAAGTTATATTAATAAAGGCAGCGGTAGATTTATACACTAAAGGTAGGATAAGAAACAGTAATATAAGGCAATTATTAAAACAGCGTTATAGGAAGGATATAAAGAGTATTAAAAAAAAAAAAAGAAAAAAGAAAAAAAAAATTAAGAACTAAGTAGGTAAGGGGCGTACTATTAAGATAAAAATTAGTAAAAAGGGGGGGGATCTTAAAGGGGTTTTTATACTTACTATAGACCCTTAAAGTAATTATAAATAGAAGGCTATTTATTATTATTTTATTTTACTAATCTCCTATATAATAGATATTAAGTATTTAAGCTATTAACATTACCTAACCTTTTCTATTTTAACTGCTATTAATGCTAGAACACTATTAAGCTAATAAAATCTTAAGGGCTAATGCTAATAAACTAACTAAAGTAGGGGGAGGGGGGGGTGTATAGTATAGCGACTATAGGTATATGCTATAAGGATAAACACACTATAGCTAAAGGGTGCGCTTTTAAGATATACTTCTTTTATTAATAAATTACTCTATATATCTCACTTTAGTATAGGTATATATATTACGCTATTAATAGTATAAAGAAGTAGCGATATAAAGGGTAAGAAGGGGGCTATATAATAGATTTAAGTTAGTAGCTTAGATCTTAAATATATAATAATGTAGGAAGGGCTTATTAGCTTTATTAGAAAAGGATAAGGGATATATACTACCTATAGGGCCCTACTATACTTCTATAAGGACTGTTCTTAGTAAGGCCCTACTAGGACTCTATTAAGTAAGTATATAGAGATCTAAAAGTATATAAACTAATAGGAGAAAGAGAGGGACAGAGGACTTCCCTTTTCCTTATAGTTAATAATAACTCTATTAACGCTAGATTGCAGTAGCTATCTAGGCCAGTCTATAACATATAAGGACTAAAGGTTATAGAAAGGAAATATAAAGAGTTTTATTATTACTAAAGTAAAGGGAATTTTTCTATATAAATTTCCTAATTTTTAGATTTTTAGGATTTTTTTATATATAGATTTTCACTAAGTAAATTTTTAATATATATATTAATAGGTTAGTTATATAGCTATAAGTCTATTTTTTTATTTTCCTATATAAATAATTTTTATAGAAAATAAAAAGTAGCTTATAAGCCCCTATTAGCTATATAGATCTACTAATAGGCTTAGTAGGTATATAAGGAAAAACACTTATTTCCTTATAGCTACCTATAACTATATAGACTATTAATTAGACCTGCCACTTATAACATTGAATAAATTAGATAACATCTATGAAAATTCACTTATATTCTATAAGCTAAAATTTAGCGTATTTTACATGCTAGAAAGCGTACATTAAGCTTCTAACGTAGAAATAAGGCCTATAGTAACCGTTACAGCGCTGCAGAGACCTTCTAACCGCTGGCTTACTAAGCCTCACTACCTTAGTATTCTAGAGGGCAAAAGCCTCTGTAAACCCCTTATTTCTAATAGTTATAGGTAGTAGGTTTAAGATTAATAGTTTATATAGTTATAGGTAACTATAAAGAGATAAGTGTTTTTATTTATATATTTACTAAGCCTATTAGTAAATCTATATAGCTAGTAGGGGTTTAGAAGCTACTTTTTATTTTCTATAAAATTTATTTATATAGGAAAATAAAAAAATAAACTTATAGCTATATAATTAACTTATTAATATATATACTAAAAATTTTATTTAGTAAAAATCTATATATAAAAAAATCCTAAAAATCTAAAAATTAGGAAAATTATATAGAAAAATTCCCCTTACTTTAATAATAATAAAACTCTTTATATTTTCTTTTTATAACCTTTAGTTTTTATATAATTTAATTCTAAAGACCTTTTATTTTCTCTTTTAAAGTAGCTTATAGATTATATAACTTAAGGCCTTATAGTTACTAAATAGTATAGCTTAAATCTTTAATTAAAATTTAGTTAATATACTTTATTACTATAAAAATTAATTACTAAGGCTAATAGTTTATTAGCTTTTTAATTAAGTATATACTAACTATTAAAGTATATAATTAAAGGTAAAAAGGCTAGAAAAGTGGGGCATTTATAGCTATAAGCTTTTAGCTAAAATATCTATTTTTACGCTTACTATATATATATATATATATATATTATATATATTGCCGCTAGCTTTTAACTTAAAGACCCTCTATAAAAGTCTTTATAGAGATTAAGGTTAAAGTTATTATAAAGCCTATTAAAAGTCTTTATAGTAAATAAGGTCTCCTAAAAATAACTATTATTTTTAACACCCTCTTTAAAGAGGTATTTTAAAAGTTAAAATAAAAAGAGGAATGCTAAATTTAAATTAAAATCCATATAAATCTAAATAAAAGTATTGAAAAAAAGGATAACTAATTTAAAAAGTTAAAAAGCAGGGCTCTTAGTAAAAGTTAAAAAAAGGCTATAGTTAAATATAGCTAATTAAATAAAATTTATTATTAAAGTTAAAGGTTAATTTTAGTAATTATTTTAGTGATTATTTTATATTTTTAAGTGTTTTTATAAGGGTTTTAATACCTTTAGCTAAGCGTTAAGATTTATAGCAATTACTATAAGAATTAAAGCTTTATAAGCTTTAAGAAAATAGTATATAGAGGCATAGCTAAAGGCTTTATTAAGCTATTAGCTAGTATTTTCTTAGTATTTACATAAGCTATTTTAGCTAGCTTAGCTAAAACTTATTATTAATTATAGTAAAATTTTAATAAAGTATACTTAGTGTAGCTATAAAGTATTAGATTATAAGCAGTCTTTATAGCGCTTTAGTTATTATAAAAAATCTAAATAAAGGGCTTTATAGAGGCCTTTAGCTCTTTAAAAATGCCCTTTAGCTATTAAAGCTCTCTAAAGGTCTTATAAATTATATTTAATTTAGCTTCTATAGTAAATAAAGCTATTATACTAGCTTTTTTACTCTTTTAACTTATAGAGCTGCTAGCTAGCTTAAATAAATATATATAGATAGATTTAAAAGAGCTTTTATCTTTAGTAAAATTACTATTATAGAACTTAACTAAGCTATAGCTAATAGCGTTGTTTTTACTTAAATTTATAAGAGGACCCTTATAAATTATAGTAAGGTTTTAAATACTAAAAAGATACTTTAGTAAGCTTTTTATAGTATTTAAATGTTTTAAATAAAGACTAGCTAAGGCTATAGAAAGCTACTATAATATAAAAGCAATATTAAGCTTAATAAAGAGTATTAAGTATATAATAGTCTTTATTATACTTTAATATTCTTTAATTTCTTAGCTTTTTAAAGGCTTAATAAGCTATATTTTTAAGACCCTTAGCTATATTAAAATTTTAACTACTTTATAATTTTTTAGCTTAAAGTGTATTAAGGCCTTTTAAATATACTGTTTTTAATGTATTTTTAAGACCTTATTTTTTTAATTACACTATATTTATACCTTTAGAAAGAATTTAGTAAGGCCTTTATTTTCTATAAAGTAAGCCTTATATAAGGCCTTTTTAAGCTATTAAATATATTATAAATTTAGTCCTATAAAGAGATAATTATTAATATAAGTAATAATAAATATTTTAGTTATTAAATTATAGAATATAGTAGGGTTAAATATAAAAGGGCTAAAACTAAGGCTTTTAAGCACTTTAGTTAGTATTTACTGCTACTCTTTAAAGCTTTACTTTAAGCTATAAAAGGTCTTTTTAAAGATAATTATTTACTTTTTAAAAGCCTTATAGCTATAGCTTTTAGTCAATTTAGCTAAGTATAGATTTTACTTAATAAATTCTATAAAGCCCTTTAGAATTATTATATAAATAAGCTCTTTAAGGTAGCTATTTAAAAAGGCATTAATAAAGTTTACTTACTTTATTTTCTAATTATTTTAAGCTACTAAAGCTAGTAAAATTTATTAGCTAAGGGGAATATTAATAGTAGTAAAGGTATTTATATAATCTAACCCTTTTATTTATATAAATCCTTTAGTAATAAGCTATACTTTATATTTAAAAGAATTATTTTCTTTATCTCTCTTTATTTTTAGTATTAAGTGATTTTTTAGAACCTTTTAGCTTTTAAGGACTTAGTTTACCTCTATAAATTTAAAGGTTCTAGCCTTTAAAAGTTATTTAAATTTACTAAAAATTACTTTAAGCTATTTAGCTTTATTTAATAAATATAAAGCTTACTTTTAAATCTTAAGCTTACTATTAAGTATATTTTCTTTTACTTTAAGTTGTGCTTTATAGCAGATTTAATGTATAAAAGCCCCTATATTAATATCTATTTTATCTAGATTTAAATTAATTTTTTTAGGCTTAAATTATATTAAATTTAGTGAATTTTAATCTCTAAGACTAGGGGCTTAGCTAAGCTTATTTCTAACTATTTAATTATAAAAAATAGAGTAATCTTTATTACTAAGAATAACCTTATTTAATTATTTTTCCCTCTTTAAGGAATTATTCTTTATTAAAGAATTAAAGGGTTTTAAATTTACTTTAGCTCTCTCTATAATTATAGAGGGTTTTAAGGCATTTTTATTAAAGAAATCCCCCTTTAAAAAGCTATTATTTTCTATAAAAAGCCTAAAGAGGTTATTAAAAATAAAGCTTATAAGTTCTATAATTCTAAAAAAGTTAGTTTTTATTATAAGCCTTTTAAAGAGAATATATACTATATAGGTCTTAGAACTTACTATAGTAAGTAGCCTATTAAATATTATTTTAAAAGCTAGCTTTTAAGCTTTAAGTCTTTTTTTAAAGGAATTAAGACTTTATAATAAAAGCTTATAGCTTTAAAAGAGCTATAATTAAGTATAAAGGGCTTATTAAAGTTATTAACTAATAATTATATTAAGTACGCTAGTTTAGTTAAATTTACTAATAAATTTATAAAATTTATAACTAAAAAAAGAATACAATTCTATAAAAATAATAATAAACTAAACTAGTGTAAGGTAGCCTATAATTTATTTAAAAGAATATAAATAAAACGCTTAGCTAATTTATTTTACTTATAAATATAAAAAGAAAAGGTTATAAATTTTATCCCTTTTTTAGCTAGCTAGCTTTATAAAGTAAAATTAATTTCTTTACCTTTATTAAAATATAAATATTTAAAGTAGGTACTAAACTTATTTTTTAAGGCTTTAAAGAAGCTTTTAATAGCTAAAAATATAGTAAGTGTTATGGACTAGCCTAGATAGCTACTGCAATCTAGCGTTAATAGAGTTATTATTAACTATAAAGAGAAGGGAAGTCCTCTATCCCTCTCTTTCTTTTATTAGTTTATATACTTCTAGATCTCTATATACTTACTTAATAAAGTCCTAGTAAGGCCCTACTAAAAATAGTCTTAGTAAAAGTATAGTAAAGCTTTATAGATAGTATATATCCCCTATCCTTTCCTAATAAAGCTAATAAGCCCTTTCTATATTATTATATATTTAAAATCTAAGCTATTAGCTTAAATCTATTATATAGCCCTATTTTTACCCTTTATATTACTATACCTTTATACTATTAATAATATAATATATATACCTCTATTAAAGTAAAATATATAAAGCAATTTATTAATACAAAAAGTGTGTTTTAAAAGCGTACCCTTTAGCTATAGTGTGTTTATCTTTATAGCGTATACCTACAATCGCTATACTATATACCCCCCCCTGCTTTAGTTACTTTATTAGCATTAGCCCTTAAGATTTTATTAGCTTAATAGTGTTTTAGCATTAGTAATAGCTAAGATAAAAAAGGTTAGGTAATATTAATAGCTTAAACGCTTAATGCCTATTATATAAAAGATTAGTAAAATAAAATAATAATAAATAGCCTTTTACTTATAATAACTTTAAAGGTTTATAGTAAGTATAAAAACCCTTTTAAGATCCCCCCCCCTTTCTATTAACTTTTATTTTAGTAATATACCCTTTACTTATTTAATTTTTAATTTTTTTTTTAATACTTTTTATATCTTTTTTATAATACTATTTTAATAGTTACCTTATACTACTATTCCTTATCTTACTCTCTATATATAAATTTACTGCTACCTTTATTAATATAGCTTACTTTCTATATTTTAATATTTAATTTATTATATATTTATATAAATAGTATATATATTTTATATAAGTATAAAGCTAACTTAATATATTTTAATAAAATATTTACCCTTACTTTTATTAATACCTTTATAAATAAGAATTTACTATATATATTAAAAAAGTATTTAATTTAAGGTAACTTTAAAGATAAGTAGTTTTTTATTTATTAATAAAAGACTTTACTATATTTTTTATACTTTATTTATATTACTATAAATAATATACTTTACTACCTTTTAGTTAAAAATAACTTATATATATTCTATAAATAGCGTTATTATACTTATAACTAAAGGTATAAATAGTTAGCTATTAATTTATAATTATACTATTTTATTTATAATATAATAAATACTATTTATTATAATATTGCTATTAATTATCTTTACTATTTTACTACTTTTAATATACTATTTTAATATATTTAGCTAAAACCTAGCTTTATTTAGCTAAAGAAAATATTTTTAAAGTAAATAAAGCACTTATTTTAGTGTTAATAATAATAATTACTTAACTAAAAAGTTAAAAGTATTTCTATTATTATTACTATTATTACTATACTTATTACTTTTATAGTTAATGCTACTACTACTTTTACTTTAGCTTTTATAATAGCAATACCTATTATATTTAATATACCCTTTTAAAGACCGCCCTTTATTTATATACCTTTAATGCCTTTAATAAATATAAATAGCTAATTTAGTGTTTTAAAAACCCTTATCTCTTTAAGTAATACCTTTACTTTTTTAAATATTATTTTAATAGTAAGTTATATTATTACCCCTTTATTTAATACTTTAAAAGATATTTAAAATTAGTTTATTACCCTTTAAAATATTATATTTTATATTAATTACTCTCTATACTATATTAAAGGCACTATTTATAATATAATTATCCCTTTATAGTCTTTAAAGTGTATTAAATATATATATTTTAAAGTTTAATAATTACCTATTACCTTTTATAGTGCCCCTTTTTAAATACTATATATATATTTAAATATATTTAAGTTTACTCTTCTTTTACTATTAGCCTTTAATTTTTTTAACCTTTATATATTTTAAAACCTTTATACCTTTATCTTTAGTATTATTAATTTAATATAGATTAAATATAGCGCTATATAATATATATTTATTACTATATTACTACTTTAATAATTTTTAATTAAAACCTACTTATCTCTTTATAATAGCTTTAGCTATTAATATTATTTATATACTTAATGTGTCGGCCCAAAGAAGAGAGAGCAACACACACAAGGAGGCTGTGAGCCCTAACCAATCGAAGGTATTGTAAAAATGCTGTAATTGCAACCACGCTGTTAAAATAATTAGGGTTGGTCTTATTAGTAGGTTATTAAATTAATTAAATAGTCTAAAGTTAAAGATATTAAAAAAAAATAAAGGTATTATAATAAATCAACCTTAGCGTATACACACTAAAGGGGGAGGGGGGTGCTGTAGCTATAGCTAGGCTTAAATTAATTAATTAATTAAATTAGGTATGTATAAAAACTTATAATAGCAGCCCTGCTTATTTGTAGCTATCTAAGAAAAGAGGACCTCTTTATACCTCTTAATTAATTAATCTCTGCTATATTAAAAGCTCTTTTCCTTTTCCTTCCTTTATAGTTACATTAGGTTAATTTCTAATTATATTTTATTATATATTTCTATTAACCCTTTAGCTTAATATAATACCTCCTTAGGATAGTAGTTAATTCTATTATAGCTATAATTTAATATAACTAAAGGCTAAAGAAAATAAAGCATTAAGTAAATCCTAATTTAAATAAATAAACTAATCTTTACTTAATTAAATAGTTTATTCCCTTAATTCTAACCCTTTAGTTCTATTAAATAGTTTAGGTATAGTAAGTACTAATAGCTTTTATTAAGCCTTTTTCTTTTAAAGGGTTATTTATTAACTATTAATTTTTTCTCTATAGTGCTAAGCTTTTTCTTTATAAAATTTAACTTTCTTTTTATTATACTTTATTTAATTATAAATATATTTATAAATATTACTCTATACTTTAACTATAGAAAGTTTAATTAAGATAATTAATATATAAATACTAAAAATAAGTAAAAATATAAAAATATTACACTAATAAACTTCTCTTTCTTATAAAAAAGGTAAGAGGCTAATAGTAGTTATATATACTACTACATTTAGCTTAGCACTTTTAGTAGCTTTAATTAATATATTATATATATTATTTTACGTTTTACCTTTTAAGCCTATAATTTAATTTACCTAAACTTAGTTAGTTTAGTTAGCCTATTAAAGCCTTTAAGCTAGCTTTTTTTTCTTTTTTTTTTCTTTATTATTTATAGTAGTATTTTTCTATTATTATTAATAAAAGAACACTTCTCTTTATTTTACTAAGAGTATTAATTCTACTTTAATAATTAATTAAAATAATAGAACTATTATATTAAAAAGATTTAATAGCTATATTAAGGTTAATTTACTTCTTTTACGCTTTTTATATAAGTTATCTCTTTATTACTTAAATGTAAATATCTATAAAGTATTATTTATAAGTTATTATTTTAGCTTAATACTTTACTTAAAAAATAATAATAATAAATAAGTTAAACTTTAATTAAATAATTAAAAAGGCAGTAATAATAGTTTTAAAGTAAGTAATAAAGCTTAGAGTGTAGTTTAACTTATATTTATTATAGTAGCTTTACTAAGCACTATATAGTGTTATTTTTAAATTTACTTTATTACTAAATTTTTAAATAAAGGCTTTATATTTACTTTAGCAGTTAGTTTTACTAAAGAATTCTAAAGCTTAATAAAATTAATATAAGGTTTATATAAGTAATATTTAATAACTCTTTTACTATTACTTAAATATATATTCTATAATTATAGAGCTATAAATAAAGACACTCCTTTATTTATAATTAAAGTTAAAAGCTTAAAGATTAAAGTCTTCCTTTAATAGACTTTTTAAATAAAGCTAATATTAAAAGATAGCTAAGTTTTACTAAAAAGGGTATAAGGGTCTATATATATAAGCTTATTAGCTACTATATTTAAAAAGATTTAAAAGGTTTACTTAAGCTTAACTATATATATTAAACTATTTATATTAAGGATATTATTTATAAAAACCTATTACTAAAGTAAAAGTTTAAATTTAATTAATTACTTAGGCTTAAAAGGAGCTCCTAAAGCTTGCTTTATTTTAAGCCTTAGCGTTTATGAATTATTATTAATTACTAATATTATATATTTAGTAAATCCTTTTAATATATAAATAAAGAAGAAAAGATATATATATTTATACTTAAAGGTACCCTTTTAAGTAAGGTTAGGTATTGTAATTACTTTAAAGTAATATAAATAGTTAAGAAGTTATAAAATTTACTTCTACCTTTATATAAACTTTAAAAACCTCTTTTTATACTTTACTTTATAGAAGTTAAAATAGTAAAGGCTTTTATAATATTAATTAAAGATAAAAGCTATTTAATAGTTTATAAAGTAAATAAGGCCACTATAAAGCGCTTTCTATACTATTTTTTATATAAATTTCTTATATTTAGTCTTTTATTATAGTAAATACTAACTAATTTATTTTCCTATAGTCTATAATAAATTATAGAATAGCATTCTTTATAGCTATTAATTAAGATATTATTATCTTTAATTAATATTTTATAACTAAAATAAGTAATATAATCTTTAAGACCTTACTTAATAATCTTTATTATAGTAAAAAGTGTAAACTAATTAAGCTATTTATTTTATAAGTTTATAAATAAAGCTTTTAAAAGCCTATAAATATTAGTTATATAAGTTTATTAATAGCTTTCTCTTTATTACCCCTTTAAAGATAGGACTTCTTTATAGCTAATAGTATTAAAGTTTTAAAAATTATACTCCTTAATATAAATAAGCTATTTAGTTTTTAATTAAAAAACTATAGACTAAACTTAAAGTATTTAATTAAGATCTTTATTAATAAAAGGTACTTTATTTATAGTAAAGAAGCGCTTATTTTACTTATATACTTAATAAATAGCTATAAAAATAGGTAAATAGCTAAGAATAAAAGGATTTATTACTTTTTCTTTAAGTTATAAAACATTCTTAAGAATTCTAAATTCTTATAGAGTGTATTCTTTTATTTTTAATTAAAAGGTTTAAGTGCTAAGTACTTAGGAAAAATTATTAAAAAAGGGGGGTTATTTTTTTTATAATTATACTAATAATATAGGGGAATAGTAATTGAAATAAGTATAGGCTTAGGGAAATGTAAAAGCCTATAAAAGATAAGTTAAAATAAGGTATTTTTTTAATAAAAGATAAAAGCTTTAAATGTAATAAGTGGTAAAAAATATTAAAGAAAGGGGGTATAGAAGAAAAAGAAGGAGAGAATTTAATTAAGTAAGGTAAGGGGGGTCTCTTTTCTTTAAGCTAGCTTTAATTTATTGCTTATAAATTAGTATTATTAGGTAACTATTAAAAGAAAAATAAACTTCTTTAAAAAATTAGCTAATAGCTTTATTTATTAAAGCAATTGCTAGCTAATAGCAGCTATTGCTATTTATTTTAATAAAATAAATATACTATAGTTTACCCTCCCTTAGTTTTTATATTAATAGTTTTCCTCTTTATATATACACCTCTCTTCTCCTTTTACTTTTTAATACCCTCTCTTCTATTTCATTATTTAATTAATTAGGTTTTTATAATTATAAATCCTAGTAATTAGCCTTTATTTAATCTCTTAAATGTTATTAATATTATTATTAAAAAGCTTTATAAGTAGTCTTTATTGTTAACTAATACTTTAAAATAGTAAGGTAAAGAGAATATAATAAAGGTAAATATAGGCACTTATATAGTAAATAACTATTTAATTAAATAGTATAAATTAGGGCTAATAGATTTAAGTTTTATTATCTTTTTTAAATTACTATACTTTTAAGTATTAATATTAAAAAAGGTAGCGTTCCTTTTTATTCTATAATTATATTAAAGAAAAAGAAGATTAAAAATTATCCTAAGTATTTAGCTATATATTTATTAGCTATTAATCCCTAAGCTAAGCTTTTTAAATTATACTTTTAAAAATATTTAGTTATTTAAAAAGTAGTCTTTAAAAGCTTTAAAGTTACTACATTAATTTCTATTAAAATAGCTTATTTTAAAGGTTTCTTTTCTATAGCTATAGTTAAGTATTTTAAATAGTGGCTTGCTTTTTTTATATATTTATTTAAAGAGAATAATAATCTTTATTGCTTTTTATATATAAATACCTATATCTATACTATTATAGCTTTTAGTAAATATATAAACACTCCTTTCTTTAGCTATATTTCTTTTATAAAAATAAAGAATAGAGTATATAGTAATTATATTTAGAAAGTTAATAATATTTATAACTAAACTACTTATTTAAGGTATTAAAGGGACTATAATAATCTTTATTCTTTAATACCTTTTTTAAAAAAGAAATATACTTTTAAAAATATTAAAAGACTTTTAATTAAAGCTATATTTAAATATAGGACTTTTACTATTAAAAATACTTTTATTATTACTATTAATATACCTTCTCTTTATTTTATATTAAGTTTATAGAATATAAATAAAAGATAGGGAAAGGTAAAATAGTAAAAGAGCTATTTAAAGTATTTAATTAAAAGAAATAAAATAAAGAAATAAAGGAATTAAAGGAGATTAATAATAAAATAAAAGGGTTAAACCTAGCTTAAAAGTCTTAATAAATTAATTAAATAATTAATAAGGATAATAAATAGTAAATAAATAAATAATAAGTAAGTAGTAAACTTAAATAAATAAAATATATAAATAAGTAAGGCAGTAGTTAGTAAATTAAATAGTTAAAGAGAGCTTTTAAGCTTCCTTCTTCTTAAAGAATAAAGTAAAGGTAGAGGTAAAAGGCTTATTATTAAAAAATAATAGTAAAAAGAAGTAAATAGAAATAAATAGTAAATAAGAATTAATTTTAAGGTAAGGTTAATAATTAAAGAGTAGGTAATAAGCCTAATATTTATATTAATAGTTAAGTAGAAGGGTAGAAATTTAAACTTTAAGCTAGTAATATAGATATTAGCGTAGAGGCAGCTCTTCCTCCCTATCTTTAGAACTATTATTTTATAAAACATTATATAAAATAAAAGACTTATTTTTATTAAAGACTATTTAATTAAATATATTATATATTATTTAGAATAGATAGAGATTATGTAGTGCCTTATTAAAATTACCTTTAAGAGACTGGTTTAGTGCATTATACACTTATATAAAGTAAGAGCTCTATTAAAGTAGCTAATAAAGCTACTTATTTATAAATAAAGTCTACTATCCTTCTTTATTAAGTATAAATTTCTTAAAATAATCTCTATTAATTATTTTATTAAGAAGGATTTTATTTAAGGTCTTTAGTCTATATACTTCTATAATAAGTGCCTAACTATAGATTTAGAATAGGCTATTTTATTGTATAGTTAGCTTATATATAGTTAATATATCTATTATATAATAGACGTTATAAATAAGTATAAGGTCGCCTTTAATTAATTAATTATATTCTTTATAAAGAGAAGTAGCTTAATTATAGTTAGTTTATATAGCAAATAGTTATTAGAAATATAGTACTTTTCTTTTTATAAACTTAATATCTTCTGCTTTTTACTTTAAAATATATATTTTAACTATAAATAAATCTTAGGTAGTAGTTACTTTATTTTAATTAACTATTCTCTATATTAGAAATTCTACTTTTAAAGGAAGAAGGGGTTTCTATTTATAGATAAGGTAGAATATAGACTTTTTATAAAAAGCCTTAATTATAATTCTATTTATAAGTAATACTCTCCTTAAGTGCTTAAATTATTTTCTACTTAATTTACTTATTTTAATAAGTGTAAAAGAAAAAGATTAATAACTTACTTTAATAGAGGTATTAGCTTTAGAATTATAGCTAGAGGTCTAAATACCTTTTATACTAAGATTAGCTAAGGCTTCTATAAGTTTCCCTTTTATTTTAAGTTCTTTATTATATATAATATATAGAAAGAACTTAAATCTATAAATAAGCTTATTAAAAAACCTCTATATAGCTTTAATATTAGCAGTATAAATAGCTTTAGCTTTTACTTACCTTATAAGGTTATATTAAGCTTTTAAAAGATACTTATATTTATAATTAAATAGAAAATAGTAAGTATTAATATATATTTTACTTATTAAGTTACTAAAGGCAATAGAAATTAAGAGTTTTTATAGGCATTATAGTGTAAATCTTTAGTATATTTTATAATATTAAATTATAGCTTAAATTATATCCTATATACCTCTTTAGTAGTAGCGAAATTTAACTGCTTAAAAAATAACTTTAATGCCTTTATAACTAAGCTTAAGATAAATTACTTTAATAATTATAAGCTACCTATTTTTATTATTAATAATAAGTATAGGTCCTTTTATAAGCTTAGTAGGTTACTTAAAGAGAATTCTATTATTAAAGAAATACTTTAATACCTTTTTCTTAAAGTCTTTAAACTTCTTTACTATATAATTAAATAGTCTCTTTAAAGTTATAAAGTAAGAAATAATTTACTTTAACTTTAAGGAGTAAAATAGTTAGTTTTTACCTCTTTAAGTATTAATATAAAGGTATAAATTAATAAATTCTTCTATATTCCCTTTAATAACATTATTAAGATTATTTAATAGTCCTTAGCCTTTTTATAATAAAGTATCTATAATTTAGTTTTCCTTCTTAAAAATATATTAAACTATAAAGTTATATAGTATAATATAGCTAATCTATTAAGTAATAATAGTACTAAAAATATTATTAATAACGCCTTAAAGCTAGTATTTAAGCACTATTAATCTATTTCTAAGATAAAAGAGACTTTAAAAAGGTAAATTTATAGTTTTTAAAGAGTGTAAAGTAAAGCATAATATTCTTATTTAGTAGTATTATACTTTCTCTCTATATTATTCTATATATTGCTTTTAAAGTATATAGAGTAGCGCTTTTCTTTATATATTTATAAAAGTATAGCGCTTTATTTTATATTATTAGCGTTAACTATAAAAATAATTTTTTCTCCCTCTTTACTTATATTAATTAATTATAAACTTAAGGTATTTATAATAGCTTTAATAATCTTCTTTATTACTTTATTATATTTTAGCTTTTAGTTTTAATATAATTTCTTTTTAAAAAGATTTATTAAAGGTAAAGAAATAGTTATAAAGTAAAGAATCTAAAGGCAATAAAAGGTAGCTAATTTTATAAAAGACTCTACCTCTTTTATAAAGAAGTAATAACTTTATTTTTAAAGCTTAATAACCTTTACTTCTATAGGTTTTCTACTATATATCCTATAAATATATTTAATAATGATAGTAATAGGTTAGTAAAACTTACTCTTAATAATAGAAGCAGTATATTTAATAAGCTTAAGGTTTAATAAAACATTATTTAAATTAATTAAATGCTTTATTATATATTTATAAACACTTAAAATAATTTTATTGTTATTATAGACTATAGTAGGTCCCTTAATAGTAATATTATTAAGAAAAGGCGTATAAGTATAAGGCATTAAATTATAAAGGATATATTCTATAATATAGTAAAACTAAGTAACTAAGTTAGTAGCCCTTTGGAGTAATTTATAAAGCCTTAAAAGCTTAATTAGTATTGCAATAGTTGTAAGATTATAACTTATAATTACTAAGTTAACTTAATTATACCTTAAAAGGAGGTTAATAATAGAAAGGATTATATATATTATAAATTCTTTACTAAAGGCTTCTATACCTTTAGGGATATTAGTATCTCTAACTATAATACTATTATACTATATTGCTAATAAAATAAATTAAATTTCTCTATCTTTCTTTATAATAAAGAAGAATAGGTTTCTATAAAAACTATAACTTTCTTTTATTAACTTATATTTAACTTTCTATTTTAATAATTTAATAAGCTTCTTTTAAAGCTTTAAAGGAATTAAAATAGACTTTACTTACTACACTTTATATTTAATTACTTTAATAGTTTATAGTAGTGTAATAAAGGGGTTAACTTTCTTTATTTTAAATAGGTTTTACTTTAAAGTAGCTTTATAGTTACTAAAAATCTCCTTAAAAATATTTACTTTTAAAGGGGTAAGATATTTCTTAACTTCTATAAGTATTTAACTAAGTCTCTCTTAAGTTAATTAAAACCCCTATAGATATTTAGAAAACCTTTTTATAATAAAGTCTTTATACTTTTTATTAATATTAAAACGCCCTTTACTCTATCTTTCTTTATAATAAAGAAGAATAGGTTTCTATAAAAACTATAACTTTCTTTTATTAACTTATATTTAACTTTCTATTTTAATAATTTAATAAGCTTCTTTTAAAGCTTTAAAGGAATTAAAATAGACTTTACTTACTACACTTTATATTTAATTACTTTAATAGTTTATAGTAGTGTAATAAAGGGGTTAACTTTCTTTATTTTAAATAGGTTTTACTTTAAAGTAGCTTTATAGTTACTAAAAATCTCCTTAAAAATATTTACTTTTAAAGGGGTAAGATATTTCTTAACTTCTATAAGTATTTAATTAAGTCTCTCTTAAGTTAATTAAAACCCCTATAGATATTTAGAAAACCTTTTTATAATAAAGTCTTTATACTTTTTATTAATATTAAAACGCCCTTTAACTTTATTTTACTTCTTTATTTTTTACTAAAGGTTATTATTTAGGATAAATCTATTAAAAAGGATATTATTAAAGGGATATACTTTTATATTAATATATTTATAAAGGGTGTTTACCTTAAGATTAAATACCTATATTAGTTATTATAGTTAGATTTCTTTGGCTATATCTTTAAGTTATTAAACCTATTAATTAATAGTAGGAGTAAAGATAAAACTAATAACTTACTACGCTTTTAATAGTATAATAAGCACTAAGATCTTATTTAGCTTTAATTTAAACTCCCTTTTAATTTTATTTATTTAATTATTTATAGCTAATTTAATTAGTTCCTTTTTCTCTTAAATAAATAGTATATTAATTTATATAACTTATTTTTTAGTATTAACTAAATTTAACTAAACCTAACCTATAACTTATATAATAACTATAATATCTTTAAAATAGCATTAAATATTTATTTTACTAAAACTATAGCTATAGTTAAAAGAAGCTTATACTTAATATATAAAAGGTATATTTAAAATAATAGAAATTAAGACTATATTAGGCATTATATAGAAATATATAGATGTCTATATATTTCCTAAATAGAGTTTAGCTTAAGCCTTACTTAATAAATTAATAGCGTTATTTATATATAATATACTATTAGCCTTAGTTTTTATTAAGTAAATAGTAAGTCCTATTTTTTATATAGTCTTTTTAGTAATAAAATTACTTTATAATTCTATATTAAGTAAAGCTTTTAAAAGGGGGCCTTTAAGATTCTTTAGTTATATTTATAAGTAAAGTAATTCCTAAAGGTAGCTTACTACTATACTTAGATAGATTATACTATAAGACTTTTAAGTGCTTAAATCTATACTAACTAAATTACTATTTATTTAATTAAATAATCCCTTATTTAAAATAAAGGGGTTTACTTTAAGAGTTTTCTATTCTAAGTTTAATTTTAACCTCTATTATAAAGCTGCTTAAATAGCTATGCTAATCTTAATATTAAAATCTATTGCTAGTTATAAGCTAAAACTATTACTTACTTTAAATTCTTTAGTTTCTCCTTACTTACTTAATTTTATTATTATTTAAATCACTTAATTAAGGATTTAATAATTAGATAATTAATTAATTCCGATTTGCTAATATTTATATAGTTATATTAACTTAGCTAATTTTATAAAGCTATTATAAATATAAATTTCCTAAATGCCTTTTATATATATTATACATTTATTAGTGATTAATTTAGCTAGTTATAGGAAAAGCTTAAAAAGATCTTATAAGCTAATGCTTACTTTCTTAATTAATACTTCTTTATAAAGCTAATTAATAAATTACTACTAAGGGGTTTCTTTTTTATAACTAATAATACCTCTTTAATTGTAGATTTTAGATATAATAAGTGTAGAGCGTTTCTTTATAACTAATTTATTAATAAGTTCTTTAATATAAGCTCTTTTTAAGGCATTTATATTAATAGTAGCTATTAATTTTAGAGATTTATTCTTTAAGCTTAATTTACTTTGCCTTTATAATATAATTATATTTATTTAAAGTAGTTTATCTTTAGTTAAGATCTCTATAGTAGTTAGCCTCTACCTTTCTAAATAGTATATAGAAAGGTTAAGTCTTTTAATAATATCTTAAAATATCTTTTTCTTATTAATTAATATTATTTAATATTCTTTAATGCCTTTATTAAGGCTTTTAACCTTAGAAAGGAGATAATTAACTATATAGTCTTTAAAGTATTATACTTAAAAGACTATAAGTCTATATATATAGCTTCTTAATTATAGAAATAATCTATATAGAACTAATAAAATCTAATATTTTATAAAACTATTACTAATAGTAAGAATTTAAGCTTAAAAGCTATACTAAGTAAAGCTAACCTTTTAATTATAGTTTAGGTATTTATATTTATTTAAGTAGTATCCTTCTTTATTATAATAGAAGTAGCGTATAAAGCTCTATCTTTTATTGCTTTTAAAGGCATTTATTTAGATATTTTTAATTTCCTTTAAGTCCCTAATCTATACTAAATTCTACAATAGCTAAAGCTATAAGTAAAGCTTCTCTTTAATACACTTTAAAAAATTAAATAAATTACTTTAATTATAAAGTATAGCTATTTATAATTCTTTTATTTTTATTACTAAGCTATTAATTTACTTTTTATAAATTATATTCTTAGTAGTGCTTTATTGAAGGAAATTAGCAGTCTTTAATTAAAATATAGTAGGGTTTTCTATAAAGGTATTAGTTCTTTAAATAGAGATAAACTAGTTCTTTTTATAATAATTAAATAGTTTAGCCCTTTAGTAGATTATTATTTTATAAACTAAGTTATAGTTCTTTAGCTATAAGTATAATATAATATATTTATTTAGTTTTTTTTATAGTACTTTATATTTACCTTTAATAAATTCTTTATATTTTATATTTTATTTATTTATAAAGCGAATAATAAACTTACTAGGGATAGCTTTATATATATTAGTAAATTATAGAGATAGTAGTTTTTAATTATTAAAAACGGCCTTTATTATAATAGCTCTATATTTTTAAAGCTAGAAGTAAGTTTTAAAGTAAGTTTAGGGTTATTTTATATTAATTTTCTTTAGCTAATATATAGTATCCTTAGTTTACTTTTAAAGTATAGCTTAAAACTAAACTATAAACCCTTCTTTAGCTTTATTTTAGGTATATATAGTTATAAAAGGCTTAATATTAATATAAAGACTTAAGTTAACCTCCTTTTTAAACTTTTAATATTAATTTTCTTTTATAATCTTTAAAGCTTATATTTTAGCTTTAAAGTCTTTAAAGAAATTAGCTATATTTTTACTATTAAACTAATTAACTTTAAAATTACTTTAAAGATTTATAAAGGCATTCTATTTATTAATAGTCTCTTTAAATAGCTTTATAAAGGCTTTAAGCTTAATACCTTTAATATTTCTAACTTTATTAAAAGAAAATATATTAAATAAAGTAGAAGGTTTAATTAATAAAGGTTTAGCTAATAAAGGTTTAAAGGAAACTTAAGTAAAGGGAATGTTTTTAATTAAAGAGTTAAAGGAAGAAAAGGAAAGCTATTTTTTAAAAATAATATTATTAAATATAAAAGGGGAAAATAACTAAAATAATTAATTAAAAGCTTTTATTTATAGTAAAGTAAAATTAAGGGAGTTAATTAGCTTTTAAAGGGATTTAATATATTAAAGAAGGTTATTTATTTTAGTAATACTATATATAAAAACTAAGAGAGATAAAATAAGACTTTAAAAAATAAAAGAAATAAATGTAATATTTATTATAATAAGTAAGTGTTGAAAATAACAGCTATTTTCAGGAGACCTCATCCACTATAAGGACCTTTAATAGGCCTTATAACGACCCTAACCCTGACCTCTATAGAGACCTTATAAAGGGTCTTTAGGTTAAAAGCTAGCGACAGTGCACGCAATACATACGTATACATGCGTGTAGTAAGCGTAAAAATAGACGTTTTAGCTAAGAGCTTACAGCTATAAGCGCCCTACTTTTCTAGCCTTTTCGCCCTTAATTACACACTTTAATAGCTAATATACACTTAATTAAGAAGCTAATAGACTATTAGCCTTAGTAATTAATTTTTATAGTAATAAAGTACACTAGCTAAATTTTAATTAAAGATTTAGGCTACACTGCCTAATAGCTATAAGGCCTTAAGTTATATAACCTATAGGCCACTTTAAAAGAGGAAATAAAAGGTCTTTAAAATTAAATTATATAAGGACTAAGGGTTATAGAAAGGAAATATAAAGAGTTTTATTATTACTAAAGTAAAGGGAATTTTTCTATATAAATTTCCTAATTTTTAGATTTTTAGGATTTTTCTATATATAGATTTTCACTAAGTAAATTTTTAGTGTATATATTAGTAGGTTAGTTATATAGCTATAAATCTATTTTTTTATTTTCCTATATAAATAAATTTTATAGAAAATAAAAAGTAGCTTATAAGCCCTTATTAGCTATATAGATCTATTAATAGGCTTAGTGGGTATATAAGAAGGAACACTTATCTCTTTATAGCTACCTATAACTATATAGACTATTAATTAAACCTACTACCTATAACGTTAAATAAATTAAATAAAATCTAAGAAAATTTACTTATATTCTATAAGCTAGAATTTAGCGTATTTTATATGCTAGAAAGCGTGTATTAAGCTTCTAACGTAGGAATAAGGCCTATAGCAACCGCTATAGCGCTGCAGAGACCCTTTAACCGTTGGCTTACTAAGCCTTACTACCTTAGTATTCCAAAGGGCAAAAGCCTCTATAAACCCCTTATTTCTAATAGTAAGAATTCTATTATATTAAATATAATTAAATATTCTATATCTTAATTTCCCTTAAAAAGTAAAGGGGTAAATAATTTAATAGCTATTTAGTAATTAAAAAGCCTTCTTATAGTATTAGCGCTATACTTAATGTTTTTATTAGTAGTTAGCTTTAAATTAATAGGCTATAGAATAAAATCTAAAGTAGCCTTATACTATAGATATTTAAAAATATCTTAGCCTTTATAATTAAATAATGAGCAATATTTAAATTATTTTTTAATTATTTTATTGTTATAGTTTTATAAGTTTAGTTAAATATAATATAGTCTTTCTTAGAAGTAAAGCCTTATATTTAGTAATATTAGGTGGTTTAAGCAGTAGCTTAAAAGTGCCTTTTATTAGCTTAATTCCTTATATTTAGCTTTTAAGAATATTTACTTAAGTAAAACCACTATTTATATTAGCTTAAAGAAGAGAGAGTAATATATATAAGGAGGCTGTAAGCCCTAACTAATTAAAGGTATTGTAAAAATGCTATAATTGTAACTATACTATTAAAATAATTAGGGTTAGTTTTATTAGTAGGTTATTAAATTAATTAAATAGTTTAAAGTTAAAGATATTAAAAAAAAATAAAGGTATTACAATAAATTAACCTTAGTGTATACACGCTAAAGGGGGAGGGGGGTGCCACGGCTACGGCTAGGCTTAAATTAATTAATTAATTAAATTAGGCACATATAAAAACTTATAATAGCGGCCCTACTCGTTCGTAGCTATCTAGGAAAAGAGGACCTCTTTATACCTCTTAATCAATTAATCCCTACTGCATTAAAAGCTCTTTTCCTTTTCCTTCTGTTAAAAATAACAGCTATTTTCAGGAGACCTCATCCACTATAAGAACTTTCAACAGGCCTTATAACGACCCTAACTCTGACCCCTATAGGGACCTTTATAGGGGGTTTTTTGGGTTAAAAGCCGGCGGCGGTGCGCGTAACACACACGTATGCGCGCGTGCGGTAAGCGTAAAAATAGATGTTTTAGCAAAGAGCTTGCAGCTATAAGTACCCCATTTTTCTAGCCTTTCTGCCCTTAATTACGCGCTTTAATAGTTAGTGTACGCTTAATTAAGAAGCTAACGGACTATTAGCCTTAGCGGTTAATTTTTATAGTAATAAAGCACACTAGCTAAATTTTAATTAAAGATTTAAGCTATACTACTTAGCGGCTATAAGGCTTTAAATTATATAACCTATAGGCTACTTTAAAGAAGAAAATAAAAGGTTTTTAAAATTAAATTATATAAGGACTAAGGGTTATAGAAAGGAAATATAAGGAGTTTTATTATTACTAAAGTAAAGGGAATTTTTCTATATAAATTTCCTAATTTTTAGATTTTTAGGATTTTTTTATATATAGATTTTTATTAAGTAAAATTTTTAATATATATATTAGTAGGTTAGTTATATAGCTATAAGTCTATTTTTTTATTTTCTTATATAAATAAATTTTATAGAAAATAAAAAGTGGCTTATAAGCCCTTGCTAGCTATATAAATTTACTAATAGGCTTAGTAGATATATAAGGAAGAACACTTATCTCTTTATAGCTACCTATAACTATATAAACTATTAATTAAACCTACTACTTATAACATTAAATAAATTAAATAAAATCTAAGGAAATTTTTTTATATTTTATAAGCTAGAATTTAGCGTATTTTATATACTAAAAAGCGTATATTAAGCTTCTAACGTAGGAATAAGGCCTATAGCAACCGCTATAGCGCTATAGAGACCTTTTAATCGCTGGCTTACTAAGCCTTACTACCTTAGTACTTTAAAGGGTAAAAGCCTCTATAAATCCCTTATTTCTAATAGGTTATAAGCTTAAAAGCACTTTTTAAGTACTAAAAAATTCACTAAATTTTATAAAATAAAGAGAAAATTTACTAGAAATTATCTAAATTTTCTATATTAAGGTATAGACCTAAAGAAAGACTTAGAAGCTATTATTCCTTTTATAAAAATAGAATAAATTTGCTAAAAGAAGTTTTCCCTTCTATAAAATAGAGAGAAATATAGTATAAAAGAAATTCTACTTCTATAAAAATAGAATCTATAAATTATAAAAGCATTTCTACTTTTATAAAAAAGGAAAAAAATATAGAAAACTTCTATTTCTATAAAAAAAGTATAAAGGTATTCCCCTCTATAAAAAGGAAATATTATAGAAGCTTTCCTTTTATAAAGGCCTTAGAAACATTTCTATTTTTAAAGGCTAAGACCTATAAATAAAAGCTTTTATAGGTATTCTTTCTATAAATTCCTACTTTATAGAGCTTTTCCTTCCTTTATAATTTAGTAGCTATAGACTCTATAAACTTAGGGCCTTAGGCTAAGAGCTAAGAGTAGGTTTAGGTTAATTCTATAAACTAGTAAATTGCTGCTTAAAATAATAATATCTTTAATATTCTATAAAAATTAAAAGATTTAGCTATAACTATAGCTAATAACCTAGTAAATAAGCTAGTAAATACACTATTAAAAGATCCTAATTTTAATAGAAGTGTAAGCTAAAAT
The DNA here is from genome assembly GCA_018360145.1 of Claviceps africana. NCBI lineage: Eukaryota > Fungi > Ascomycota > Sordariomycetes > Hypocreales > Clavicipitaceae > Claviceps > Claviceps africana. The sequence goes on along the minus strand of SRPY01000033.1, from coordinate 55,233 downwards.
AAGGCTTTTAATATATTAAATTCCTATAATAACTCTATTATTAAGGAATTTAATAAAAGGGTTTATAGCTTCTTAAAGGCTATAAAGCTAAAGGGACTAGAAAATTATAATTAATAGAAATAAGCCCTAGTAATCTAATTTAGGGCTTTAGAAATACCTAATTTTCTAAATAATCTTAAGGGATTTTCTAGTAATTTAAGTGATCCTAACTAAGCTATTATTTTTATACTTCTAAGAGATAGCTATTTTAAGGCCCCTTAAGCCGCTATAATTTAGCAATAAGACTTAGCAGAAGCCTTTAGCCTTTTAGAAAAGCAGTATTTTTAAAGTGCTAAAATATAACGTAGCTCCTTATATTTCTAATTTTATAGCCTAAATTTCTAAGGCTTTAAAGGATCTTTAAAGGCTTTTAATGCTTTATTTAATAATTTACTAGCTAAACTAGTAATTTCTAGCGTTTCTATAGAACTTATAGATTAAGTAAATTAATATTTATAAGCATTAAAATCTACTTTTCCTTAATAAGTAAAAAGGCAACGATTTGCTATAAAGACTAATAAAGCCCTAAAGATCCCTATAGAGGCACTAAATTTATAATTTTTAATAGCAAACCTACTAAAAGAGTAGTGAGATAAAAGCTCTACTATAGCTAAAGCTTTAAATTATAAAGCTATAAGCTTTAAGGAATCTATATATAGAGGCTCTAAAGAAAATAAAACCCTTAATTCTTATAAAAATAAGAATAATAAAAAGAATAACCCCTAAGAAAATAAGGGAAATTCTAAGTCCTTTTCTAATAAAAAGAAAGGCAAAACCTAGCCTAAGAAATCCTCTAAAAAGGCTAAGAATAAGGCTTAGGAGGGTGTATTTATATTAGGTAATTTTAACCTTATTAATAGCTCTTTAGAGCTTCTTAGTAGACCTAATAGCCTTAGTGCTAGCAGTAAATCCACTGATTTTAGTAATTTTAGCAGTATTGCTAGTATTAAAAAAGACCTAAGGGATAAAAAACCCTCTAAGGCCTTTAATTTTAATTGTAAAGTAATAAAGAACTCCCTTCTTTATAATATAGGCTTTACAGTGTATTTAGTTAATTTTAAAGAGCACTTTATAAGCTATATTCCTTATAAAAAGGGGGAAGCTAAGCCTATCTCTACTAATGGGGGACCTATATATCTTAAAGGATATAGAAAAGCTAAATTCCTAGTGCTTTACTAGTAAAATCCTAATAAATATAGGCCTTTAATCTTTTAAGATATACTATATTTTCTAAGTTTAAATATAAATATAGTTAGTAGATTAAAGTATTATTTAGCAGGAGGATATATAAGTAAAAATACTCTATATTTAGCTAATAGATCTTATATTAGTCTTTTAAATATTAAGAAATATGGTTTTTTCTTTTAAATAAAAGACCTATATACACCCCTTTTAAAATTACCTAATAGCTCTTATAGCCACTATAATAGTTATTTTAACTATTAGGCTTTTAGCTACTCTATAGAGGTTAAAATCCCTCTTTAAGAGCCTTTATAGGCTAAAGAAGCTATTAAAATTAAAGAATTAAGGGATTTTAATCTAGAACCCCTTAATACTATAGCCCCTTCTTCCTTAATGCCTATAGCCCTAGGCTAGGTCCTTAATTCCCTTAATTTAGCACTTAATTCCCTTAAATTAAGGCTTAATTCTTAGGGGGTATAATAGGCTTTAGTAGACCCTCTTACTATATTTTTAGAGGCTTTAAAAGACTTAAAAACAATAGAAGATCTTTTAAAGCCCCTAAGACTGTAGGCGCCTTAATAAAAGGCCTGTAAATCCTCTAATAGGGCCTAGCAGGGAGCTATAAAAGAAGGCCTTATAGGGCCTAAAAAGTTAAACTTAAGCGCTAAAAGTTAACCTTTAAAGCTTAATTTATACTAAAAATTGCTAAAACTAACTGGAATTTAATATATCTAACTAAGGCATTTAGGGATTAACCTTCTAAAGAAAATAAGCTTATTAGCTAAGGGAATATTAGATTTTATTAGCATTAAAAATAAGGATTTTAACTATTTAACCTATACTTAAACTAAGGCAGTTAGAAGACCTAGTAAAAATTTAATTCCTAACCCTTTTAAAGCTTTAAATAAGCTAGAGGGGGATATAATAAAAATTAGCCCTAACCCTTATAATAAGTAGCAAATCTACCTATTTTTAATAGATTAAAAAACTAAATTTAGGTAGGTTTTATAAATATTTAATAAGGAGGGACCTATTGTATTTTTAGCTATTAAAAGCTTCTTTAGATCCCTAAAGAATGAGTTTAGTACCTACCCTAAACATCTATATTTTAAAAGGGGTAAAGAAATTAATTCTGCTTTATAGGGCTAGCTAGCTAAAAAGGGGATAAAATTTACAACCTCTTCCCCTTATATCTATAAGTAAAATAGATTAGCTAAGCGTTCTATCTGTGTTATTTTAGATAGATTACGGGCTACCCTACACTGGTCTGGTTTGCCGTTATTTTTATAGAATTTCGTTCTTTTTTTAGTTTATAAATAATACTAATAGCTAAAGCCGCTATAAAGAAGTAAGTAGGTTTTAATTAAAAATTATTAAAATAGCAGTATAGTAATAAATATATATTATATAGCGCTATACTTAGCTTATATTAAATTAATAATATTAAAGATAGAGGTATAGAGGTTTTAAAATATATAAAAGCTAAATAAATTAAAGGCTAATAGTAGAAAAGGGGTAGATTTAAATATACTTAAATATATATATAGCGTTTAAAAAGAGGTACTATAAAAGGTAATAAGTAATTATTATACTTTAAAATATATATACTTAATATACTTTAAGGTTTATAAAGGGATAGTTATATTATAAATAATACCTTTTATATAGTATAAAGAGTAATTAATATAAAATATAATATTTTAAAGGGTAGTAAGCTATTTTTTATTAAAAATAATAGCTATTTTTAGAAGACCTTATCTACTATAAAGACTTTTAATAGGCCTTATAATAACCCTAACTCTAACCTCTATAGAGACCTTTATAAAGGGTCTTTAGATTAAAAGCTAGCGGTGTTATATATAATATATGTGTGTGTATATATAGTAAGTATAAAAATAAACGTTTTAGCTAAGAGCTTATAGCTATAAGCACCCTACTTTTCTAGCCTTTTTGCCCTTAATTATACGCTTTAATAGTTAGTGTATATTTAATTAAAAAGCTAATAGACTGTTAGCCTTAGTAATTAATTTTTATAGTAATAAAGTATATTAGCTAAATTTTAATTAAAGATTTAAGCTATACTACTTAGCGGCTATAAAGCTTTAAGTTATATAACCTATAGGCTACCTTAAAGGAGGAAATAAAAGGTCTTTAAAATTAAATTATATAAGGACTAAGGGTTATAAAAAGGAAATATAAAGAGTTTTATTATTATTAAAGTAAAGGGAATTTTTTTTATATAAATTTCCTAATTTTTAGATTTTTAGGATTTTTTTATATATAGATTTTCATTAAGTAAAATTTTTAATGTATATATTAGTAGGTTAATTATATAGCTATAAGTCTATTTTTTTATTTTCCTATATAAATAAATTTTATAGAAAATAAAAAGTGGCTTATAAGCCTTTACTAGCTATATAGATTTACTAATAGGCTTAGTAGATATATAAAGAAGAATACTTATCTCCTTATAGCTACCTATAACTATATAAACTATTAATTAAACCTGCTACCTATAACGTTAAATAAATTAGATAAAATCTAAGAAAATTCACTTATATTCTATAAACTAGAATTTAGTGTATTTTATATATTAGAAAGCGTGTATTAAGCTTCTAATATAGGAATAAGGCCTATAGTAACTGCTATAGCGCTATAGAGACCTTCTAACTACTAGCTTACTAAGCCTCACTACCTTAGTACTCCAGAGGGCAAAAGCCTCTGTAAACCCCTTATTTCTAATACCTTCCTTTATAGTTACGTTAGGTCAATTCCCAACTACATCCCATCACGCATTCCTGTTAACCCTTTGGCCCGACACATTAACATTAATTTTAATAATAAACTATAATAATAATACCTCTTTATACTTTACTTATATTATGGACTAGCTTAGATAGCTACTGCAATCTAGCGTCAATAGAGTTATTATTAACTATAAAGAGAAGGGAAGTCCTCTGTCCCTCTCTTCCTTCTAATAGTTTATATACTTTTAAATCTCTATATACTTACTTAATAGAGTCTTAGTAGAGCCCTACTAAGAATAGTCTTTATAAAAGTATAATAAAGCTCTATAGGTAGTATATATCCCCTATCCTTTTTTAATAAAGCTAATAAACCCTTCCTATATTATTATATATTTAAGATCTAAGCTACTAGCTTAAATCTATTATATTAGAAATAAGGGGTTTATAGAGGCTTTTGCCCTCTAGAGTACTAAGGTAGTGAGGCTTAGTAAGCCAGCAATTAGAAGGTCTCTGTAGCGCTATAGCAGTTACTATAGGCTTTATTCCTATATTAAAAGCTTAATACACGCTTTCTAGCATATAAAATACACTAAATTTTAGCTTATAGAATATAAGTGAATTTTCTTAGACTTTATTTAATTTATTTAATATTATAAGTGGTAGGTTTAATTAACAGTCTATATAGTTATAAGCAGCTATAAAGAGATAAGTGTTTTTCTTTATATACTTACTAAGCTTATTAGTAGATTTATATAGCTAGTAAGGGCTTATAAACTACTTTTTATTTTCTATAAAATTTATTTATATAAAAAAACAAAAAAATAGACTTATAGCTATATAACTAATTTATTAATATATATATTAAAAATTTTACTTAATAAAAATCTATATATAAAAAAATCCTAAAAATCTAAAAATTAAGAATTTTATATAGAAAAAATTCCCTTTACTTTAGTAATAATAAAACTCCTTATATTTCCTTTCTATAACCCTTAGTCCTTATATAATTTAATTTTAAAGACCTTTTATTTCCTTTTCTAAAGTAGTCTATAAATTATATAACTTAAGGCCTTATAGCTATTAAGTAGTATAGCTTAAATCTTTAATTAGAATTTAGTTAATATACTTTATTACTATAAAAATTAATTATTAAAGCTAATAGTCTATTAGCTTCTTAATTAAGTGTATATTAACTATTAAAGCGTGTAATTAAGGGCGAAAAGGCTAGAAAAGTAGGGTGCTTATAGCTATAAGCTCTTAGCTAAAACGTTTATTTTTACGCTTACTATATGTATATATATATGTGTTATATATAACGCCGCTAGCTTTTAACTTAAAGACCCTTTATAAAGGTCCCTATAGAGGTTAGAGTTAGGGTTATTATAAGGCCTATTAAAAGTCCTTATAGTAGATAAGATCTCTTAAAAATAGCTGTTATTTTTAATAAAAAATAGCTTACTACCCTTTAAAATATAATATTTTATATTAATCACTCTTTATACTATATAAAAGGTATTATTTATAATATAACTATCCCTTTATAAACCTTAAAGTATATTAAGTATATATATTTTAAAGTATAATAATTACTTATTACCTCTTATAGTACCTCTTTTTAAACGCTATATATATATTAAAGTATATTTAAATCTACCCCTTTTCTACTATTAGCCTTTAACTTATTTAGCTTTTATATATTTTAAAACCTCTATACCTTTATCTTTAATATTATTAATTTAATATAAGCTAAGTATAGCGCTATATAATATATATTTATTACTATACTGCTATTTTAATAATTTTTAATTAAAACCTACCTACTCCTTTATAGCGGCTTTAGCTATTAGTATTATTTATATACTTAGTATTAATCTTAGTAGTAAGCTATAATAATAATACTTATTTATACCTTACTTACTATATTTATAATATAAATACCTCTATTATTCCCCTTTATATAAAGAGTAAAGTAATATAGAAGTTTATAATAGCCTTTATTATTAAATTAAATAAAGAATAAAAAGAATAATAAAGAGAAAAGGTTTAATAAAAATAATAATTATAATTATTAATAATAAATAAAGTAAAAGTAAGATATATTATAGAATTTTATTTAAGTTTAAATAAGCCTTTAAATAAATATAGAATTAAACTTTATTATTATATAATAGGCCTATTATAGAAATATATATCCTTTTATTATAATTTAAATTATATTAATACCTTTATATTCTTTATAGATTTTAAAGGCTTCTATATAGATTATTTATAGCTTACTTATTTAACTAAAATATTATATTATTAGCCCTTACTTTAAGCGTTTTTAACTATTAAGACCTTTTTAAATATATATTTTATTAAAGTAGTGTCCTCCTTAAACGCTAATAAAAGTAGGTTTAAATATATATTTTAAACTATTTAAGAAGGTAAAGGGTTATTTACTATATATTTAATAAGATTAATATAGAAGACTAAATAGATACTCCTTAAAATATTAAAGTATATAATAAAAGGTATAGAGACTTTAAAGATACAGTATTTTATTATAACTTAGTTAAGTTTATAATTAAAATAGTTAGTTTTAATATATTATAAATTAAGCTATATAAGATCCTTAACTTAAAAGCGCTTAATAAAGCGTTATAATTTATTTAAGGTATCCTACTAGTGTTATTAAATAAAGTTAATTATTACTTAAGCTAATTATATACCTTTTTAAATATACTTAAGGAATTAAACTATATAGCTTTTAAGGGATATATAGCTTTAAGGCAATTTTAATAGGTATTAAATTAGTTCTATATTGTAACTATAGGTCGCTATATTTACGCTTATTTTAGTTACTATAGATATATAGTTATTTAACGTTAGCTAATAAATAGAAAGGTAAAATAGCTAGTTATATTATAAAAATCCTACTATTATATAAAAGGCTGCCTATACTTTTTAGTTTACTTGCTTTATACCTCTATTTATTTAAAGGTAATAAATAGTAAAAAGTAATTATTTAGTCTTTATTAAAAAGTAAAGGGTAAACTAAAAGAAGTTAATTGTTATGGACTGGCCTAGAGGCGTGCTGCTTTCTAGCGTTAATAAAGTTTATATTAATCTTACCCCCCTTTAAAAGAGGGCGAAGAGTAAAGAGAAACTATTTTAGTTTATATAAGCATTCGCTTAAGTAGACGCTTAGGGTTTTATCTAGCTTTATTAGGTCTCCTTTATAGAATTGTAACAGTTCTATTAGGTTATCCTTATAGAACTATAATAGTTCTATTATAGCTTTATAACGCTTCCTTTATTATTACTACTATATATTTAAGCTAGCAGCTTAGATCTATTATATAGCCCCTTACTAAATTATTACACTAAAAGAGTAGTAGTGGTATAGTTATAGAACAATATTATTCTACCTATATTCTATAGGTCTACTATCTATTATAGCCCTTACCCTCTATATATTACCTAGTTATATAGTTTACATTAGTTAATAATAAATAAGTAAATAAATAAATAAAAGTTAAAAATAAACACACTTATTACTATATAATATACTCCTTTTTAATAAAAGCCTATTATAATCCCTGCTATTTATTCTATTAATAGTTATAATCTTTCCCTCCTTTATATTCCCTAAAGTTATTTATTTTAATATTATATCTTTATTATTCCTTTAGCCCCCTACTACTATTTTATAATATTATTAAAGTATTTATATTAATAAGTTAATATAAGACTTTATTCTCTTAGCATTAGTTTATAAATAAAGTAGCTATTTCCTTAGTATATATTAAAACTATTTTATTATTAAGCTAAGACTATTTATAGAGAAGATATATTTTATTTTTTATTTAAGAATATTATAGAAAAGATATAATAATTTAAGTAGAGGTTTAAAAACTATATTAGCTACTATTAAAGCTTTTATACCTTTCCCTTTACTACTACTTAAATAGTATATTAGTAGGATCTTTATAGAGGGGAATTTCTATAAAAATTCCTTTAAAAATATTAAAGAGAAGAAGGATAATATCTATATTTAATATAGAGATAATATAATATACTATAGGAAGTGTAGCTACTAGCCTTTAAAAACTAATTAATTAAAATTATATTAGCTCTATATTATAGTAAAGAGAGAATATAACTAAGAGTTATAAATCTATACTATTAATTTAGAACTACACTAAGTATACTATAATATTATTATAATAATTAAATAAAGGGCAGCTATTAAAACTTTAACTATAGGTAAAATAAAGCTAGTCTTAACCTCTAAGTATTTTAAAATAGCTTAGTAATATAAATAATAATATATTTATACTTAAACTACTATAGTTTAAGGAGAAAAACCTTAAAATACTTTAAGTAAAACTAAGGCTAAATTTTAGAAGACTGCTACTATTACTTTAGGTAGTTCTTAAGGTATACCTTAAAAGCCTATAGCTACTTTAAGTGGTTTCTATAAAACACTTTAATAACCTACCTTTAGTAATATAAATAGTAGCTATAAGGCTATTAAAAAAGAATTATTTTATTAGCAATAATATAGGGCCTTACCTTAAAATTATTACTTTACTTTACTTAAGCTATTTAAATATTTAGTAAATATAATATAGTCCCTATATAAATCCACTTAAAATATAATTAATACTATAGTAAGTCTTTAATAGTAAATAATACTATTAATATAGTAAAGCGTTTATAGTAAAGTGCTGCCCTTAAGTGCTTTACCTATCCCTTCTTTAAATATTAAGTTTAAAGCAATAACTTTTTAAAATAGTATACTAGTAGTGTCCCTTAATGTTTAATATATATTAAATACTTAATATATATAAAGGGCTAGCAATGCCCTTTAAGAATTATTTTAAGTATATTCTACCTCTATAGCTAGTGTATTGCCCTTTATAGATAAGTAAGTACCTTTAATACTTTCTACTACTTTACTGCCTATTTAAATTAATCTTATAGGTATACTAAAGCTGTTTTATAAAGGCTTTAAAGAATTATTCTATCTCTACTTTATTAGTTTTAAGGTATAAGCTAATGCTATTTTTAGCACTTTAATGCTAAAGCTAAGGTACCTTTACCTTCCCTTTATTACTAAGCTAAAACGTTTTATATATACTTAAAATACTAAAATAGGCTTAGATTTTATATTAAAGATCTTTAAGTACTACTACTACTATTTTAATATTACTATAGAAATAGACTATTACTTAGCTAAGTAAAGGGTAGAGATTAAAGAAGAGATAAGTATATTAATTATAGCGCTTAAGTGTTACCTTTATAACCTCTTTAATACTCCTTTATTCTTTAATTTTAAAGATATTATAATTATTTTAAATATTATCTACACCCCTTTTACCTTAAAGCTTACTTCTCTCTTTATTCCCTCTATTAACTAAACTAGTTTTTAATTAATATAGGTATTAACTAAATATAATCTATATAAAGCCTATAATATAAAGCTATCTATAGATTCTTTTACTATTTTATAATATTTATTACTATATTATTTACTACTCTTTAAGAGTGTTTAGTAGAAGTATATAGTATATAAGGTAGCTATAGCCTTATATTATATAGTAAAGGACCTCTAAAGTGTCTATAGCCTATAAGCAAAGGTTAGAATTTTAATAGACTTTTATTCTTAATTATATCTATACTATCTTTAAAACTACTGCCCTTCTATATCTATATTAAAATGTCTCTATTATAAAATAAGACTAATCTCTACTATATCTCTACTTTAAATGCTATAATTATTTAATAAAGTAGTAGAATTTAAAATAGTTCTAAAAGATACCTACGCCTATTTATACTATAAACTACCCTTTATTAAGTTAACTTTAAAAGCTAAGTAATATATCTCCTTTATTAGTATACTAAAAAGTATTAAATTAAAGAGGGGTAAAGGGTCTTTAAAGCTAAAATTACTTTAATTATTATTTTCTTTAAAGTTAAATAAGTCCTTTAAGTATAACTTTAATTATATAATATTAAATACCCCTACCCTTTTAAAACTAAAGATATAGAGAGCTAAAGAAAGTTAAAGGAGAATTAATAAAGAGCTATTAAAATTATAACCTTAGCCCTTTAGCTATTAGTATTATATTATAATAAAGGATATAAAGAATATAAAAAAGTAAGGGAATAAAGGCAGAAAAGTAGTAAAAAGGTTTAATTATAGAATAATTTAAAGCTAATCCTTAGTGTATAAGTTAAGAGTTTAAATCTTTATTAACCTAAGTTTATTACTTATCTATATATTCCTTTATTATACCTTATAGTAAAAGAGTGCCTTTATATCCTTAAAGTTTTTAAATAGTTTTTAAGTTAGCTAAATATACCCCTTTTAGTAGATTAAAATATCTTACTATTTACTTTAGCTTTATATATTTTATACTATAAAGATCTCCTTTACTTTATATTTAATAAAGTTTAAGTTATCCTTTAAAAGGAGAAGAGTTAAATTTAGCTAAGAGTTAGTAAATATTTATAATAAAAGAGGATTAGTAGTGGTATATTTAAGGAGGTTAATATAAAAGATTAAGTAAATACTATAGAGAATATTAAGGTAAATAGTAAGTAATATAAGTGTATTAAGGATATAGTACTTTACTATTATTTAATTTAATTTTTATAATAGCCTATTTATTTTAATATATTAAAGATTAAGCTAAACTATATCCTCTATTGTAAAACGCTTAGCTAAGCGCTAAAAGCAGTTAGCTAAGTTCTACTACTACTACTAAGCAAAATTAATTACTACCTAAGCTAGTGTAGTGCTTTTTTAAAGGTATTTTAGAAAATATATAGTATAGCCCTTAGTAGAGGTTAAACTTAAGTGTATATTTAAAATATAGTTAATAAGTAGTATATTAAATCTATATATAGCTATATTAGCGCTTACTTTAGTAACTAAGGAGGTTTAGTTATTTAAAGCTAATTAATATACTAAAAGGTAGTTAGCTTAATTAAACTAAAAAAACCTTACTATAACCTATAAAACCACTTAGACCTTTTAGTTAGCCTATTTTATACCTCTATTTATTTAAAGATAATAGGCAGTAGATAGAAGCTATTTTATATTTATTAAGGAGTAAAGGGTTAACTAAAATTAGCTTACTTAATTTAAACCTTAGTTTAAAATAATTTATTTAAGGAACCTATAGAAACGCTACTAATATAAATAGAATTATTTTATATACGCTTTAGTAGCTATAGTAGTTATTGCTTTTAGTTAAATAAACTTAAATAACTAGTCTATAATAACTATTAAGTATTATAACACTATTTTATCTATAGTTAGAAGGTCTATTATAAAATCTACTAATATTTAGGATTAGTAATGGTTTAATATTAGAATTAGTTTAAGGAGGCCTTAATAAAGCTAGTGACTTTTATAACTAATATAGTAATAGTAGTTTTAAATAAACTAAGCTATATTTTAAAAGAGGTGCTTTTAATAATAATTCTAAATAAATACTTAAAATATAGTATTTCTACCTAAATAGCTAAGTAGTAAAGAACTATATATATATTAAATAAAGGATATAGTAAGCACCTTATAAGTAAGCACTTAAAGCTAGCCTTAGAATTATAGGGCACTGTAAGCACTAATTTAATAATTTATAATCTAAGTTTAAGTCCTTATTATATTAAGAAATTGCTATTTTCTTTACTAAACTATTTACTACTTAGCTAAATAAAAAGAGTCTATAGTAATTACTTAGTTTTATAAGTTATATAAATAAGCGTTTAAAAAGATTAATAAACCTAAAGGTAGGCTAATATAAAGGGAATGTGCCTTTAGGGCTCTAGCTAAACCTTACTTAGCATTAATATTAATATAGGCTAAAAGGTTGCTAATATATATTAAGGCTATAAGGGAACGGTGTTTTAAGGGTAATTTAAACTTATTTTATTTATAATGTAAAAGGGTATTAAGTTAGGAGGCTTAAGCGCTAGGTTTATACTAAAGCTTATAATTAAAGAGGGATAATAAGTCTGCCTATTTTACCTAGTATTTAAATATTATATAAAGTACTATAAAGTATTTTAGGTTTTTATAATTTATAAAGACTATAAAGGGGTAGGAGACACTTTAAAGCTCTATAAACTAAGCCTTAAAGTAAAAGATAATACTTAGTAGCTCTTTATTATAAATAGTATAGTTTTATTTAGCTTTAAAAAGCTAGGCTAAGTAGTACACTACTAAATAAAGTATACCCTCCTTATTATATTAAAAAAGGTATCCTTTAAGGGTCTTTTTAAAGGTATTTACCTCTACTACTATATCTCTTTTAAAATCTTACTAAATAAGCACTAAGGAGGAGATAAATATATCTTTAAGCTTTTAAAATAATATATTACACTTATTAAACTAAATAAATAGTACGCCCTTTTATATAAGTTAAAGAAGAGGCCCTATTAGGCCTAAGAAATTAGCAATAAAGTCCTAGTAAAAGTTTATAAATTCTAAGAAGCTTTATACTCCTTTAACCTATATTAAAGCCTTTTATTGCTAAATAGCTATAATTTTCTTTAGATTAAGGTGTACTACCTATCCTACCTTTATAATAAACCTTAGGTATTTTACTTTAATAACTCTAAAACTACACTTAGTAATATTAAGGTTAAGGCCTACTTTTTAGAGATAATAGAGGACCTTTTATATATATTATATATAGTCTTTCTAAAAGCCACTAATATAGATTAGGATGTTATTTAAGTACGCTATAGTATACGCCTTTAAGGCATTCTTTAAAGCTTTATTAATATATTATTAAAATATAGCTAGGGCCTCTATAAGACTAAATAGGTAAACTAGCTACTTAAAAAGTTTAAATTAAGTTTAAAATACTATAAAATACTTATAGCTTTTTATAACTTAAAGGTAGTAGAAAGTAGCTTAAATATTTAATTTTATAAACTAATAGGCTTTAGAAAGTAAGTAAAGTATTTCTTTTATTAAAAGAAGGGGGTAATAATCTTAGTTTATTACTTTATTAAGTGTATAGTAATTTATATAAAACCGCTAGCTACCCTTAGCCTTTTAAATTAAAAGCATTAGTACTATAGCTATAAAGAATAAGGTATATATCTAACCTTTATCTATAAGGTTAATAATCTATTTATAGATTTCTAGTAGTTAATTCTAAGGTATATTATATAAAGGGGCCTATAGGAGTTTTAAAGGCGTACTATTTAAGCCTAGCTTAAAGTGTATATAATAGTCTATATATCTTTAGTATAAGGAAAGGGCGCTAGCCTTATTCTTTTAAAATAAATCTATAAAGTTATAGAGTTTTAATAGAAAAATTAATATTAAATCTAGTTTAAAGGAAGTTTCTATAAAGAAAGAGAGAATAGAATTAATCTCCTTTAAGTTTATAGTTAAAAATTATATATTCTTATAATTCTTAGCGGCCTACTGCACTATAGCTATATAGACTAATTTTAAGATAGTAATAGTAAGTTTATTTATATGTTTTATAGAAAAAGGTTTAATTATTAAACTATTTCTACTCTAAACTACTAGCTAGTTTTAAGCTATATAGAGTTTAATATTGTTTTAAATAAGCTATAAAGTGCCTAAAATATAGTCTTAAGTTAAGCCTAAAATAATATAGGCTACTATTAAAAATGTCTAGCTATTTATATTTACCTAAAACTAAATAAAGTAGTGTATTTAGTAGGTGGTTTACTTATTAAAGGGTGGTATATTAGTGGCTTTAACTGCTATAGTTATAGTGTATAATTAGGGTAAGGCTACCTATATAAAGCTAAGTTATTACACTATTTTTTTATTTATAGCTATAAAACTATTATAACTATTATTTACCTATATTAAAATAAATAATAAATTATTATAAAAAAGGGGAAGAAAGAAGGGTTTTATTTCTATATTTAATTTAATCTTTTAATAACTTAAGGCATTACTATTTATAATAAATATAGAGTAGTTTTAAGTATATCTATTCCCTTTAATAAAGCTTACTTAAAAGGGGAGTTATTTTTTAAGCTTAATATATTTAAAGCTTTAATAAAGTCCTCCTTTATTATTATAGTAAAGCAGACTTTAAATTCCTTTTATAGGCACTTTATTTAAAGAAGGGAGTATTTAGCTGTTATATAAAAGGCTAAGCTATACTAAAGGCATTAGCCTGCCTTATAGTAGCGCTATATTTTAGCTATAGAAACCTATATAGCTTAAGCTATTAATTTTTTAAAGCTAAAGCCTTACTAGCCTTTACCTTTAGGCTTTATAGAGGTAAACTAAAAACCTATAGTATTAATGCCTATTATTTTAACGTTACTATTATAATTTTAAAACAATTTTATTTAGTAAGTAGTATAGGACTTTTCCTTAAGTTAATAGGAGTTAATATTAAAGGCAATACTTTAGTAGTATATTACTATATTAATATAGCTAATATAGAATATATTATAGCTAATGTAATAGTTATATATATATTTATTAAGCGTTAAGTAGAGCTTAGTAAGCTTTACTATATCTACCTATTTTAATTCCTTAGCTAAAGCTAACTTTTATTTAAATTAAATATAAAAGTCTAAAACCTGTTCTTTTAAGCATTAATATAGCTAATTTAGTTTTATAACTATACACTCTTACTAATAGAGGTTTAAAAATATAAAGCTAAGGTAGTTAAAAAAACGAGCTAAGTTATAAGTAAAATCTACACTAACTTTAAAGAAAGCTAAGACTTTATTTTAAACCTTAGATAAAAGGCATTAATAAATATAAAACTATTAATTATAGTTAGTACTAATAAAGTCTTAGTTTATATAAAGTTTATAAGCTATAAAACGCTTCTATACTTTAAATAAATTCTAGTTTCTATTAAAGGGTTCTCTTATAAGGAGAGGTTTATGTTTTAGTTTCTTTATAATTAATCTAAAGGTAGTCTTTATTATTGCTAAAATAAAGGACTAAGAGGTTATTAATACTGCTCTCTATAGTAATTTTAACTACACTGCTTACTACATTACTAATTCTTAAAGTTAATATAGCTTCTATAGCACTATAGGGGAAACCTATAGTCCCTTAAAGTGTTTCTATTTTATTTCTAATTAATTCTATTGCTAATTTATAATAACTAAGTTAGGAAGAGAGAAGATTAATATATATTATAGACTAGCCTAAAGGTATACTACTTTTTAGCGTTAATAAAGTTTATATTAATCTTACCCCCCTTTAAAAAAGGGTAAAGAGTAAAGAGAAACTATTTTAGTTTATATAGGTATTTACTTAAGTAAACGCTTAGGGTTTTATCTAGCTTTATTAAATCTCCCTTATAGAATTATAATAGTTCTATTAGGTTATCCTTACAGAACTATAATAGTCCCGTTGCAGCTCTATAACGCTTCCCTTACTGTTACCACTATGCATCCAAGCTAGTAGCTCGGATCCATTACATTAATTTAATTTAAATTATAGTTAAAGATAATATTATAAAGAAAACTATAGAAATACTACTAATAAAATAAGAATTAAGTAGTGTACTCCTTAGCTATTATATTTACTATTACCTTTAGCTAAATATATTTAAAGAGATAATTTATAATAACTATAAGGTACTATAGTGCTTAGTTATTAAAGGTAAGCAGCTTTATTATAAAATTAACTAAGATTTAAAGCTAATAATAGTTTAACGTTAAAATTAGCTAAAGGTAGCTTTATTAAAGCTTATAGCTTTTATATCCCTTATAGTAAAAGCAGTTATAAATATACTACACTATATTAATAAATATTCTATCTTAATAAAAGTTATAATAAAAGGCCTAAAAAGTTATATTTTTTCTTAAGTATTTTAATAAAGGAGAATTATATATACACTAAATTAATATAGTTATAAAGGGCTTATATTATAGTGCCTATAGTTACCTTTAAAATAATAACGCTTTATAGATATTAATACTATAATCTTCTATTTAAGCTTTAATAGTAGCTTTAAGTAAAAAATACTATACTTTATTATATAAAGCTTTTAGCTTTATATAATAAGTTAAGTCCGCTACTAAAGCTTAATTTTAAAGGTCTTTAATATATTTCTTTAAAAATAGCTTATATTTAAATAGTAGTACTATTAAGGCTAAAGTAGCTATAGAAGTTTTAATAGAATTTTAAATAAGGTTAAGTTAGTATTCCCTTTATATATTAATAATAGAAATTAAAATAAAGTAAACTAAGCTTTAAAGGTTAATAAAGTTATAGCTTTTATTCTATTTATATTATAGAAGGGCGTTTAATTTAATAGTCTATAAGCTAAGGTAGTAATAAAGGTAAAAGTTAAAAAGTACTAATATTTTTATTTATTATACTTACTATTTTAATATTTTATATAGATTAATAAAGTACTTTAGGTTTTTATAGTTAGTAAAGATTATAAATAATTAAGCTATACTATATAATTTAGCTAACTAAGCTTTAAAGTAAAAGATAATATTTAATAGTTCTTTATTATAAATTATATAGTTTTACTAAGCACTTAATAAGTAAGCTAAGTAATAAACTATTAGTTATAAAATGCCTTTTTTATTATACTAAAATAAGTAACCTTTTAAAGCCTTTTTTAAAGTATTAGCCTTAACTATAGTGTCTTTTTTAGGATTTTATTAAGCTAGGATTAAGTATATAATAAATATATTCTTTAAAGTAATAAAAGTAGCTTTATATTTTATTAATTAAATAAATAGTGTACCTTTTTTAATAAATATAAAGAGTAGGCTAATAAAGTTAGAGAAGCTAGCTATAAATTCTTAATAAAAGTTTATAAAACTAAAGAAGCTTTAAACCCTTTATATTTTAATAAAGGCCTTTTAATTATAAATAGCTATAATTTTCTTTAGATTTAAATAAAGCTTATACCTTATATAAATAATAAACCTTAAGTACTTTACCTCCTTTATACTAAAGGTATATTTATTAATATTAAAGTAAAGGCTTACTTTATAAAGGTAAGAGAGAACCTTTTATATATATTAAATATAATCCTTTTAAGACCTATTAATATAAATTAAAATATTATTAAGGTAGGCAGTAGTATATAGCCTAAAGGCGTTACCTAAGGCGCTATTAATATATTATTAAAATATAGCTAAGGCTTTAGCTAAGCTAAAGGGGTAGATAAGCTACTTAAAGAGGCTAAATTATATATAAAAAGCTATAAAGTATTTATCCCTTACTACTACCTATAAATAATAAAAGGCTATATAAATATTAAGCTTTATAAACTACTTAGCCTTTATTAGGGATTATAGGGTCTCCTTTATTAATAGTAGTAGGTATTAATTTTAGTTTATAACTTTATTTAAAGTATAATAGTTAATATAAAATCGCTATCCCTTACCTACCTTTTTAATAAAAAGAATTAATATTATAGCTAAGGAAAATAACACTTAAATCCACCCTTTATTTATTAAGTTTATAATTTATTTCTAAATTTTAAAGAGTTAGTTATAAAGTATATTATATAATAGCGCCTATAAAAGTTCTAAGGTAAAGCTATTAAGGTTATTTTATAAGTATATATAGTAATTTAAATAGCTTTAATATAGTAAAAAAGTATTTACTTTCTCTTTACTAAAGATATTTATAAAATTCTATAACTTAAGTAAAAGCTATATAGTAATATTGCTATTTAAAGGAATAAAGCTACTTACTATATTTAATAAAATAGTATTAATCTCTTTTAAACTTATTACTATAAAGGTAATAAATATATTTAATTTAGCTATATATTATACTAAAGCTATATAAATAAATCCTAATATTACTATAGTAGAGATAGAAGTATAGTAGCTATTTAAAGCCTAAACTTAAAGGCTTAATTAAGCTTTTATAATAAAATAGCGTTAAGTAGTGTAAATCTTAATTTTATTCTATAATAATTAAGGTAATTTAAGGATATAGTTATATAAAAGACTTAGGATTATATAGGCTATAATAAAGAATACTTATTTATTAATATTAATTATAAAGTAAATTAAGTAAGTAATATATAAGCACTTTATAAAGGCTTAGTTTTATTTTAAAGTAGCTTTTACTACTATAGTAATTTAATATAGTATAAAGAGAGGGATATACTAAAGTTTTAAGTATTATATAATATATTTACTTATAATAGTAAAACTATTATAACTACTATTAATTTAAGTAATAAAGAATATAGTATTATTATAGAGAATAAATAGAAGAAATAGCGGTTCCTTTATATAGCTTTTTATTTCTTTATATAAATATATTAAGTTATTAAAAAGTTAGTAATATAATTTATTATTAAATTAATATTTATTACTAAAACTTAAGTAGTAAGTATCTCTTTTTTTATATTAAACTTAAAAGGTTTACTTACTATTTCTTTATTAAAAACCTTATATACTTAAATAGCTACTTTATTTAAGTAATAAATAGAAAGAAGGTTATAACTTTAAATATAGTATTCTACTATATTATAATATAAGCACTAGCCTACTTAACGCTACTATTTAATAACGTTTTATTTTACCTATAGCGCCTATTTACCCTTTATTAAGTAAAGTATTTTACCTTAAGCTTTATTCTTTATAAGCCCTTTACTTATCTTTAAGGCAGTATTTTTAAAGGTAGTAGCGTTAATATTAATTATAAAAATATCCCTTTTATAGTCCTAAGCCTAGTAACTATATTAGTAGGCCTTAATATATTCTTTTAAGTAGTAAAAGTTAATATTTAAGGCAATGCTATAGTAATATTTAACTGCTCTATAGTAATTATTATAAAGGATATTATAGCTTATATAATAGTTATATATATATTTATTAAATATAGTATAAAGCTTAAAGAGTTTTACTATATTTATTTAATTAATGCCTTTAGTAAAAATAAGCTTTTACTTAAAATAAATATAAAAGTTATTAAAACGCTTACTTATACACTATTTAAGCTAATTTAATTTAAAGACTGCCTATTCCTTTTAATAAAGGTTTATAAATATCCTATTAAAATATTAAAGAAAGTATTAAAGGTTATATTTAAAGGTATACCTTAATTTAAAAAATAAAGCAATATATTTCTATATTTTTAGGCTTAAGTTTTAATAAATTAAGAACTATTTATTATAATTAATGCTAATAAAGTTTAAGTTAGCCTCTAATTTATAAACTATAAGGCTCTACTATATTTAAAAAAAGGCTTTATTATTATTATATAATATCTTTATAGAGAGCGGTTTACACTTAAGCTATTTTAATATAAAAACTATAGTTATTATAAAGGTTATAAATATAGCGCCTTATATTACTACCTTTACTGCTACTATATAGAGATATATCTCTATTAATTACGCCTTATATTATATAACTATTTTCTAAAGAAAGTGTAGCTTATAAATATTATTAAGTTAACCTTAGTAGTTATTACTTATTAAGTCTATATTAACTCCGCTATATTTATTAATAGTTAATAAATATTATAGACTAGCTTAAATAGCTATTATAATTTAATATTAATAAAGTTATTATTAACTATAAAGAGAAGGGAAGTCCTTTATCCCTCTTTTTCTTCTATTAGTTTATATACTTTTAAATCTCTATATATTTACTTAATAAAGTCCTAATAAAGCTCTATTAGAAACGGTCTTTATAGAAGTATAGTAGGGCCCTATAGGTGGTATATATCCCCTATCCTTTCCTAATAAAGCTAATAAACCTTTCCTACATTATTATGCATCTAGGATTTAAGCCACTAGCTCAAATCTATTATAACTTACTATATTTATAATATAAATGCCTTTATTATTTCTTTTTATATAAAAGGTAAAGTAATATAGAAGTTTATAGTAGCCTTTATTACTTAATTAAATAAAGAATAAAGAGAATAATAAAGAGAAAGAGTTTAATAAAAATAATAATTATAGTTATTAATAATAAATAAAGTAAAAGTGAAATATATTATAGAATTTTATTTAAGTTTAAATAGACTTTAAGGTAAATATAAAATTAAACTTTATTATTATATAATAAACCTATTATAGAAATATATATCCCTTTATTGTAATTTAAATTTTATTAATACCTTTATATTCTTTATAGATTTTAAAGGCTTCTATATAAGTTATTTATAACCTACTTATTTAACTAAAATATTATATTATTAGCCTTTACTTTAAGTGTTCTTAGCTACTAAGACCTCTTTAACTATATATTTTACTAAAGCAGTATTTTCTTTAAATATTAATAAAAGTAGGTTTAAGTATATATTTTAAATTATTTAAAAAGGTAGAGAGTTATTTACTATATATTTAATAAAATTAATATAAAAGATTAAATAGATATTACTTAAAATATTAAAGTATATAGTAAAAGGTATAGAGACCTTAAAGATATAGTACTTTACTATAATTTAATTAAGCTTATAATTAAAATAGTTAGTTTTAATATATTATAAGTTAAGCTATATAAAATCCTTAACCTAAAAGTGCTTAATAAGGTATTATAATTTATTTAAAGTGTTTTATTAGTATTATTAAGTAAAGTTAATTACTACTTAAGCTAGTTATATACTCTTTTAAATGTATTTAAGAAATTAAACTATATAATCTTTAAGGGATATATAGCTTTAAGGTAATTTTAATAAGTATTAAATAAGTTCTATATTATATTTATAAGTTACTATATTTATATTTATTTTAGTTACTATAAATATATAATTATTTAATATTAGCTAATAAATAAAAAGGTAAAATAACTAATTATATTATAAAAATTCTATTATTATATAAAGAGCTATTTATACTTTTTAATTTACTTACTCTATACCTTTATTTATTTAAAGGTAATAGGTAGTAAAGAGTAATTATTTAGTTTTTATTAAAAAGTAAAAGGTAAATTAAAAAAAGCTAATTTAATTTAAACTATAGTTAGAGATAATACTATAAAGAAAACTATAGAAATACTATTAATAAAATAGAAATTAAATAGTATACTCTTTAGCTATTATATTTACTATTACTTTTAATTAAATATATTTAAAGAGATAGTTTATAATAACTATAAAGTATTATAGTACTTAATTATTAAAGGTAGGTAGCTTTATTATAAAATTAACTAAAATTTAAAATTAATAATAGTTTAGCGCTAAAATTAGCTAAAGATAGCTTTATTAAAGCTTATAGCTTTTATATCCTTTATAGTAAAAGTAATTATAAATATACTATACTATATTAATAAATATTTTATTTTAATAAAAGTTATAATAAAGGGCTTAAAAGATTATATTTTTCCTTAAGTATTTTAGTAAAGGAGAATTATATATATACTAAATTAATATAGTTATAAAGGGCTTATATTATAGTACCTATAGTTATCTTTAAAATAATAACACTTTATAGGTATTAATACTATAATTTTTTATTTAAGCCTTAATAGTAGTTTTAAGTAAAAAACACTATACTTTATTATATAAAGCTTATAGCTTTATATAGTAAGTTAAGTTTACTACTAAGGCTTAGTTTTAAAGGTCTTTAATATACTTCTTTAAAAATAGCTTATATTTAAATAGTAACACTATTAAGGCTAAAGTAACTATAGAAGTTTTAATAAAATTCTAAGTAAAGTTAAGTTAATATTCTCTTTATATATTAATAATAAAAATTAAAATAGGGTAAACTAAGCTTTAAAAGTTAATAAAGTTATAGCTTTTATTTTATTTATATTATAAAAGAGTATTTAATTTAGTAGCCTATAAGCTAAAGTAGTAATAAAGGTAAAAGTTAAAGAGCGCTAATATTTCTACTTATTATATTTACTATTTTAATATTTTATATAGATTAATAAAGTACTTTAGGTTTTTATAGTTAGTAAAGATTATAAATAGTTAAGCTATATTATATAATTTAGCTAACTAAGCTTTAAAGTAAGAGATAATATTTAATAATTCTTTATTATAAATTATATAGTTCTATTTAATACTTAATAAATAAGCTAAATATTAGACTATTAATTATAAAATACCTTCTTTATTATATTAAAATAAGCAACCCTTTAGTGCCTCCTTTAAGGTATTAACTTTAACTATAATATCCCTTTTAGAATTTTATTAAGCTAAGATTAAGTATATAATAAATATATTCTTTAAGGTAATAAAAGTAGCTTTATATTCTATTAACTAAATAAATAGTATACCTTTTTTAATAAATATAAAGAGTAAGTTAGTAAGGTTAAAAAAGCTAGCTATAAATTTTTAGTAAAAGTTTATAAAATTAAAGAAGCTCTAAACCCTTTATACCTTAATAGAGGCCTTTTAATTATAAATAGCTATAATTTTCTTTAAATTTAAGTAAAGCTTACGCTTTATATAAATAATAAACCTTAAGTACTTTACCTCCTTTATATTAAAGGTATATTTATTAATATTAAAGTAAAGGCCTACTTTATAAAGGTAAAAGAGAACTTTTTATATATATTAAATATAATTCTTTTAGAACTTATTAATATAAATTAAGATATTATTAAGGTAAATAGTAATATATAGCTTAAAAGCATTACTTAAAGCGCTATTAATATATTATTAAAATATAGCTAAGGCCTTAATTAAGTTAAAGGGGTAGATAAGCTACTTAAAGAGGCTAAATTATATATAAAAAGCTATAAAGTATTTATTTTTTACTACTATTTATAAATAATAAAAGGCTATATAAATATTAAGCTTTATAAACTACTTAGCCTTTATTAAGGATTATAAAGTCTCCTTTATTAATAATAGTAGGTATTAATTTTAGTTTATAACTTTATTTAAAGTATAATAGTTAATATAAAATCGCTATCCTTTACCTACCTTTTTAATAAAAAGAACTAATACTATAGTTAAAAAGAATAATACTTAAATTTAATTTTTATTTATAAAGTCTATAATTTATTTCTAGATTTTAAGGAGTTAATTATAGAGTATATTATATAATAGCGCTTATAAAAGTTTTAAAGTAAAGCTATTTAAGTTATTTTATAAGTGTATATATTAATTTAAATAGCTTTAATATAGTAAAAGAGCACTTACTTTTTTTTTATTAAAAATATTTATAAAATTCTATAACTTAAGTAAAAGCTATATAGTAATATTATTATTTAAAAGAATAGGGCTACCTACTATATTTAATAAAACAATATTAATCTCTTTTAAATTTATTACTATAAAGGTAATAGATATATTTAATTTAGCTATATATTATATTAAGGCTATATAAATAAATCTTAATATTACTATAATAAAGATAAAAGTGTAATAATTATTTAAAGCTTAAATTTAAAGGCTTAATTAAACTTTTATAATAAAATAGCGTTAAGTAGTATAAATCTTAATTTTATTTTATAATAACTAAGGTAATTTAAGGATATAATTATATAAAAGACTTAGAATTATATAGGCTATAATAAAGAATACTTATTTATTAATATTAGCTATAAAGTAAACTAAGTAAGTAATATATAAATGCTTTATAAAGGCTTAGTTTTATTTTAAAGTAGCTTTTATTACTATAGTAACTTAATATAATATAGAGAGGGGGATACACTAAAGTTTTAAATACTATATAATATATTTATTTATAGTAGTAAAACTATTATAATTACTATTAACTTAAGTAATAAAGAATATAGTATTATTATAAAAAATAAGTAAAAGGAATAGCAGTTCCTTTATATAGCCTTTTATCTCTTTATATAAATATATTAAGTTATTAAAAAGTTAATAATATAATTTATTATTAAATTAATACTTACTATTAAAACTTAAGTAATAAATATCTTTTTTTTTAAATTAAACTTAAAAGGTTTATTTATTATCTCTTTATTAAAAACCTTATATATTTAAACAATTACCTTATTTAAGTAATAAGTAAAAAGAAGGTTATAACCTTAAATATAATGTTCTACTATATTATAATATAGGCATTAACTTACTTAGCGCTACTATTTAATAATATTTTTGTTGAAAATAACAGCTATTTTCAGGAGACCTCATCCACTATAAGGACTTTCAACAGGCCTTATAACGACCCTAACCCTGACCCCTATAGGGACCTTTATAGGGGGTCTTTGGGTTGAAAGCTAGCGACGGTGCGCGCAACACACGCGTGCACGCACGCGTAGCAAGCGTAAAAATAGACGTTTTAGCTAAGAGCTTACAGCTATAAGCGCCCCACTTTTCTAGCCTTTTCGCCCTTAATTACACGCTTTAATAGCTAATATATACTTAATTAGGAAGCTAATAAACCGTTAGCTTTAGCAATTAATTTTTATAGTAATAAAGCACACTAGCTAAATTTTAATTAAAGATTTAAGCTATACTACTTAGCGGCTATAAAGCCTTAAGTTATATAACCTATAAGCTACCTTAAAGAAGGAAATAAAAGATCTTTAAAATTAAATTATATAAGAACTAAAGGTTATAAAAAGAAAATATAAGGAGTTTTATTATTACTAAAGTAAGGGGAATTTTTCTATATAAATTTCCTAATTTTTAGATTTTTAGGATTTTTTTATATATAGATTTTCACTAAGTAAATTTTTAGTGTATATATTAGTAGGTTAGTTATATAGCTATAAGTCTATTTTTTTGTTTTCCTATATAAATGAATTTTATAGAAAATAAAAAGTGGCTTATAAGCCCCTGCTAGCTATATAGATCTATTAATAAGCTCAGTAGGTATATAAGGAAGAACACTTATCTCCTTACAGCTGCCCGCGACTGTACGGACCGTCAATTAAACCTGCCACCTACAACGTTATAACTAATTTAAAATAAACTTATCTTTTATATACTCTAAACCTATTATAAAATAGAATTCTTTATATAAAAGGAGGATTTTTAATAATATAAGTAAAAAGAATAACTTTATTACTATATATAACTATATATTTATTTATAACTTATATATATTCTCTTTTATAATCCCTCTTATAATTGTTTATAACGCATTCTCTAAGTTGCAGATGCCTACGCTTTACGTGCTATATTTAGCACGTAACAACTTTTCTCTTTTTTTTAAAGACTAAGATTAATATAAACTTTATTAATACTAAACAGTAGTACACATCTAAGCTAGTCTATAATAGTTATATTTAATTAGCTTTATATTTATATAATAAATATATTTTACTTATATAAGTATATAATAAATAAAATAGTAAAATATAAAATATAAGCTATATTAATAAAGGTAAAAAGGGGTAGATTTTAATAATAAAAATAAAATAAGGAATAAGAATAAAAAGTAATTAATAAAATATATTTTAACTAAGTAGTTATAGTTATAGCATTTTTATAATACCTTTAATTTATTAGGGTATACTGCCTATTTGCTATGTGTGTTATTCTTCTTTAGGCTAACACAACAGCTACTTATAACTGTATAAACTGTTAATCTAAGACCTGCCACCTATAACGTTAAATAAATTAGAAAAATTTAAGAAAATTCACTTACATTCTATAAGCTAAAATTTAGCGTATTTTAGGTACTATAAGGCTTACATTAAGCTTCTAACGTGGGAATAAGGCCTGCAGTAGCCCGCTATAGCGCTATAGGGACCTTCTGACCGCTGGCTTACTAAGCCCACTACCTTAGTATTCCAGAGAGCAAAAGCCTCTCAATACCTTATTACTGTAAAAATTAATTACTAAGGCTAACAGTCTATTAGCTTCCTAATTAAGCATATATTAGCTGCTAAAGGGTATAATTAAGGGCGAAAAGGCTAGAAAAGTAGGGCGCTTATAGCTGTAAGCTCTTAGCTAAAATATCTATTTTTACGCTTACTGTATGCACTGCTGCCGGCTTTTAACCTAAAAAAGCCCCCTATAAGGGTCCCTATAAGGGTCCCTATAAGAGTCAGGGTTAGGGTCTCTATAAGGCCTGTTGAAGGTCCTTATAGCTGATAAAGTCCCCTAAAAATAGCTGTTATTTTCAACAATTAAATTATAGCTATAATAGACTTAGCTACTATTTTAAGGAGGTGTTATATTAAGCTAAATAGTTATAAAGAATATGTAAAGAAATATAGTTAAAAATTAAATTATTATAGCTATAAAAAAAGAAAAAAAACCTTTAATATAATAGAGATTAATTAATTAAAAGGTATAAAGAGATCCTCTTTTCTTAAATAGCTAAAGACACTAAAGGGTAGCTAATAAAAAATTTTATATATATTTATTTCAATTAATTAATTAATTTAAGCTTAGTTACTACTATAGCACCCTTTTAAGTACTTAATTACTAAGGCTAATTTATTATATTTTTCTTATAATTCTTAATAATTTTAACCCTAAATTATTTAATTAGTTTAATAGCACTCTAATAAGACTAACCTTAATTATTTTAACTACATGGTTATAGTTATAGCATTTTCACGATACCTTTAATTCGTTAGGGCATGTAAATAGCTCTGCGCTGTGTGTGTGTTGTTCTTCTTCGGGCCGACACACTAGTTGAACGACTTTAGTTTTATCTATAGCCTCATGACAACGTACGTGCCCGGGTGCCTGCCCGGATACATCTTTCGTCGGGCTGAACAGAACAAGTCGTCATGGTCTACTCCTTGACCCTGACTGGTCAATTAGGAGCTCAAAGCTCGGTTCTGCGGAAGGCGCATACCAGATTCTGAGGAGGCAGGGACATGGGGAGGAAGGAGCACTCGAGCGAGTCTTCACGAGTCACGACGGGCGCGGATGCGCAGATACAAGTGTCGGGCAGGCGGGCAGGTTTTTCAAAAAAAAAAAAAAAATTATAGTCTGCAGCAGCGGGAGCTTGCTACTTGTTGGTACGGAGGCAAGACGGGCTTGACCGGCACGGTAACCTGACCACGCTAATGCAATAGTGGCCGCAAGCCCGGCCCGGGGGGCGAAGGGGGGAGGGCAACCAGATGACGTCCGTCGTTTAAACTCAACTACTCGGCAGGTAGGTACTAGGTACTGTGGCCACCTGCCACCTGCCTGCCACCTGCCTGCCACCTGCCTGCCACCTGCCTGCCACCTGCCACCTAGCCGTGGCTCCAACACGTCCGACTCGCGCCATCCAGTTGGAATCTCCCCAGCGGAACCCTAGTGGAATCCACCTGACCCAGACGCATCTCAAGTCTCGTCTCGAGTGCTCCACCGCCGTTGCGATTTCGGAACCACCACCACCAGTCACCACCACCAGTGTGCCATGGCCACCATCCAACTGTGAAGTCCTCAAGTCCAGCAGAAGCCTCCAGTCCTTTTTTTTTTTTTTTTTTTTTTGGTTCGTTTCGAAAAGAAAAAAGAAAAACCGATGAGCCGTACATGCACACGTACATGTACTGCATGGAAGGCTGGCAAAAATCCGTCTGGTGGTTCCAGTCCCGAATCCCCAGCCTCACCTTGGACCTACAGCCGGGAGACTCTGCGCTGCTAGACCAGACACGAGAAGGATCACGGCCTGGCTCAGGATTCAAGGATGGTTTGCGGCCCGGCTGCGGGTCTGGCTGCTGCCCTGGCTGCAACCTCCTGCACAGGCTGCTCGTGCATGACGGTGTCATTGTTATAGGGCACGTGTCTATTGTCAACCAAGTCTGCTGGTACGGCCATCTTGCCTTGGTGCTGCATCTTACCGGCCTCGCGGGGGCTTCTCGAGACACTCGCATAGGTGGTGGGTAGGTCGTAGGTACAAAGTAAGTACTTGAAGGTAGCATGGGCGGGTTGCGGACGACTTGCGGACGACTTGCCCACGACGCTCATCACGCGCCTCACACGCGGGCAAGTCGACTTTTTGTTCTTCTCCTTTCCTGCCCAGAGGGCTATGACCTCATATTGTATGCCTGTGTACATACAATGTATGCTGACATGTATCCCCGCATTGGTCGGGCTTGAGTAGCAGTCTGTACAGATGCAGAGAAGAGAGAGCGAGGTGCCGTTTTGTCTCGCGTCTAAACATGCGTGGGCATGCGTGGACCTGTGTGCGTCACGTCAACAAGTGCGTGCGCGCGGTGCGCATACATATGCAGTGATGCACATTGTACCATGTACATATGTACGCACATATATTGTATTCACGTCTGTCAAGAAGGATTCTCTTGGTGCCCTGCATTAGTCCCACTGCACGCCATGGGCTCTTTTTCGTCTCGGATGACACGGTCCGAGTCCTGGAGCAAAACAATTCCTTCTCGCGACAGCATACCGTGCCGTCAACGGCAACGAGACGAAGGCTTAACCGCCCAACCGGCGTGGTCAAGGGGACGAGAGGCAGGCAGAACGTCATCGTCCGACCTGCGGCGCATCAAACAGTGGCATCATGCATGCTAGGTCCATGCTAGGCACCGGCTGCGTCATGGACTCGTGGCGGTATCGGAAGCTGCGACGAAGCCGCGACGAAGCCACGACGAAGCCACGACGAAGCCGCACCAGCTCTGAGTTCTAGCCCCGAGCGCCAGCTCGTCAGTACACACCAGGTCTCGTCTGGTTTGTGACTGCGTGTGGAGTCGCTGGTCTGGACGCCAGTCTCCAGAGTCCCAGACTGTATCCAACAACACAACAATGAGAGCTGCGTGTGGAGCCATTGATGATGTCTGGCCAAGTGCTTTCCATGTTGGTGTTTGACGGCTGGCTGGACCTTGGTCTTGGGCGCCTGCTGGACTCGCACCAGCAGACTAGACCAGACACTGGACCAGACACTGGACAAGACCAGACAGTACAGGCACCGAACTCAGGTTGGAGCAGTCTGCGGAGCTGGGAGCTCAGAAACCTCCGTTGAGCGGCAGACTCTTCGTCACACTCCTCACAGTTCTCACACGCCCACATGCCCGCTCACATGCTCGCCCATATGCAAGGCCCTTGCTTGGACCTCCTCAGGACCTATGTCACGACCTGACGCCCCTGGAGCGAGCCAGTCAGACCAGACAGAGTTCCGAGGGCCGACAGCCAACTGCTCATTATGCGTGACAGGTGCTGCATTCCCATCATCCCCATCCGGCCCCACTCCCGAGGCCAGCCCGGCACTTCTCCATCGTCTTGGGGGACAGGCAAGGAAGAATAGAATTAAAAAGAAAAAAAAAAGGAGAGAGAGAGAGGAAGAGAGAGGAAGATGACGAGGGACAAGGAAAAAAGAAGAACACACACACACACACACACCTCTCCCATGTCTTCCCGCCACCTTTTTCTCCGTCATCACATCATCCTCCAGGGTTCTCCACGAGAGATAGCAAGCCTTGTCACCGGATTCTCTCTCTTCCAAGGCCTTGCCTCGATGTTTGTAACAGAATCGTGAGAGACTTTGTTTCCGGTCCTGTCTGGTTGGCGCTGCCGCCTTCCCTCACCTGTACCATCGTTGACACCCTTGTGTTCTTGTACCAATACCTGCCCTCCCTATGGTCTTCATTGGATATTGCTCCATGGGAGGAGCCGGGCTCGTCAGTTGGCTGCGCTGAACCGTTGATCGTCTTTGTTCTTCATCCGCTTTTTTTTATACGACGTATTTGTGCACATGTACTTGGTCTCAGAACAAACCGGAAACCCCCTTCCCCCCACGCTTGTGGGTAGCAACTCGAACCAGCGCGTCTTGCAGTCCGGCCAAGCAGAATTTGCCCGTAGAGCAGAATGGACGACATGGCTTCCCAGAACTCGGAATCCAATGCTGCAAAGACAACCGCCCCCAAGGACAAGAACTGTCCATTCTGTGGACAGGCCTTCACGTCCTCTTCTCTCGGACGTCATCTCGACCTGTACATCAAAGAGAATAACCCGAAACCGTCCGACGGGGTCCATGATGTGGAGGCAATCAAGAAGCTCCGGGGGGGTATCACGAGGCGGCAAGCTCGCGCCTCGGGTGCTACTCGGAAAGACTCGACGTCCTCGAGACGACCTCGTCTCTCGACCAAACGGGAAGCCTCGTCACAAAAGGGCCGGTCTGCCGCCGTGAAATCCACGCCCCGGGGCGCCGACAATGCTGCCGAGGATGCCGCCGACAACGCCGCCAACTCGGCTTCCATCGAGCACCCCGTCGTGTCTCACTGGGATACTGCCGATGCCGTCGACGGCGTTTCAGCAAGAGGCCCCGGCATGCCGCGAAATGCCAGCAAAGAGGCTACGCAAAAGACGCAGCTTGAGTTGAGACAGGAGCTGACGGATGCCATGGACAAGGCTCGGGCCGCGGAGCTTGCCCTGCGGGAGATTGTGGGCTCGTGGTGGGCTGCCAAGTACGTTTGTTCTTGCTGTGGGCGTCGAGCTTTCTTTGTCTTTCTTTCTTTCTTTCTTTCTTTCCTCCTTTCTTTCTTTTGCCACTCTATACAAGATTTAGGGGGAAAAGTTGAACAAAGGAAAAAGGCAAAGTCGTACCATCAAGGCTAATACCGCGGCAGACAAGACTTGAAACACCACCTGATGCCTTTCGACTTCGACCCCTTGGCGCTCGACTTCCCGGCACTCAGCTTGCAGTGTTTACAGCCACCTCCGACGCTCTTCTCGTCAACGCAGTATCCCACGCCGACCTCGTGGTCCGTACAGTCGCCCGGACAGCGAGAATACAACGCGCTGCAGGCCTTTTTCGAAGAGGGGTTCAAGTTGTGGAGGATGAGGCGCGCCTCAGTCTTCACTGCCGGCGGTGAGGAAGCCAACCACACCCCATCGAGCAATTTCCCAAAGGACAGCCGAGAGACGATCAAGAGGGCGGAGAAGACGGCGAGAGACCTGGAGAGCTCATTCCGGGAGCATCTGCAATCCGCCTATGTCGTCTGGGAGTCTCTGCCGACGCAGAAACGGCAGGAGATTTGGATTCTCGAACTCGCGAGGGGAGTGGGGAGGAAGCACGCCGAGATTGAGAATATGAAGGAGCTGCAGCAGCGGCTGATGCAGGAGAATGGGCACCTGAAACTGCAGATTGACCAACTGAACCGGCTGCAGCAGCCTCCCGAGCTCCAGCTGCTATCGTCGACCACCGCTCCCGTAGACCGGGACGTCGTCAGTCGTGCAAATGAGCAGGGCGTCGAGGGGGCCAAGTGCGAGGCAATGGATGGGACGGACAGGCACGTTGGTATCTCGACACTAGTGACCAGATCGATTGAGAGATGGAGAAGCGTCATTGCGTCAACTCGTGTCGCGTCCAATGGCGCCACTGCGCAGTCATCAATATCTCAGCCGTTTCAAATGCAATCCAGTCACCATGGCTCGTCAAGGAATCTGCCGCAAAGCGTGTCTCGAGAAGGGCGGGAAAAGAAGCAGCAGAAGCAGCAGCAGAAGCAGCAGCAGCAGCAGCAACAACACCAACACCAACAGCACCATCAACAACAACAACAACCCCCAAAACAACAATCTCAACAACAACAGCGCCGTCACCGCCCGGGGAGTCAACAGAGAAACTTGAATGGCAAAAGGCCGTCCATCGTCCGCGCCGCGGCGCCCGTGAGCGAATGCTCTGCCTCGTCCACTCATACCACCGGCCCGCCCTCCGTGGAAGACGACCAGGATGCCGACGCCGAAATGGAAGACGACGACAACTTCGCCATGATAAACACGTCGTGCGTCAAACAACCTCTCGCGTCGATGCACCTGTCCACGGGACTGGACGTGCCGCGCCCTCAGGCGCTCGTCCAACAGCAGGCGTCCACGCCGGACATGAGGCTCATGATGCAGGGCGACTTGGGGAGCCCCATAATAGGCGGCTCAATCATGGTGATGAACCGTCCCATGCCGAACATGAACATGGCCATGGAGGAAAGGCACATGCAAGGCGGGGACATGACCTTGATGCAGCAAGTCCGCGGCGATGCTCTGTACATGGACAACGGAATGTGAAAGGGCCCCCCAACCTCCCAAAAAGGGGCCCACGATCTTGACGATACCTTTCCCCCATGTTTTGTGAAACGAAAATAGAGGCGAGTGGGCTGGCCTCTTCGGGAACGTCTTGCCAAGCTGACGCAGAGGACGATGACCCGTCTTGCATCGTCTCGTGCGGGAGGTAAAAACCACTGCAACGGGCAAGGAGAGTCCCCTCCATGGCAGCCCGTGGAGATGTACTCATGCAATAATGCAATAAATTGCCTGGTAAAGACTTCATCTCTGCTCCCCCCTCCCCCCCCCCTCAAAAAAAAAAACTCAGCCCCCTGATACTCCAGACTCCGCCTTTTTTTTGAAAATGGTGGGACTGAATAGGAGGTTTTGGATTTCTCTCTTTAAAAATCACCCGTGTATCTGAACTACGAGATGGTGACGACGCATGTACTACGAGAACCAAAGACGTCCAATACACACTCCATCATCATTACTGTACATCAATAGGGAGAGACAAAAACAGAAGGTTTTTTTTTTGGAAATGCAGGAGAAGAAGACAAAGGAGAAAAGTCGAGAGTCTTTTCTACAATAACGAAGCATGGAATCAGTTTTTTTTATGCGCTTTTGGCATTGACTCGCGTTAGACGCCCCACCCGTTTTACGCCATTACATGGTGCATGTCTTTTCCGGAATGGATTGGGTCCATTTCTACCATGTTAATACATTACAAATACATCAAATGAAAACGGTATTGGGCTGTCGTGTCCCATGGTTGTCGCGTCCTGCCAGTTGTTTTTACCGTTCGAGGCGCTTCAGGCGCTGCTCGATCAGGCGCATCGTCGGTCGTGGTACTTTTAAGCGATGGGCGAGAACGAGGGCGCCTGTCAGGACGGCAAGACTACCCGCCTGGTGAGCTGCCGCCAGGGGAATGGGAACCATGTAGATGAGAGTTGATATGCCGAGGGCGACTTGGAGGCAGACGAGGTGCACCAGGCCCAGGGCGCTCTTCTTTGCGCTCCTTGGGAGCGCAGCAGCTACGCGACCTGTGCGCGAGTACGCGAACAGGGTCACGATGGCGCAAAAGGTGGACACGGCCAGGATGCGATGGTCCATCTGGACAGTGCTGGGGTTCTCGAGCATGTTCCTCCACCACAGATCGGAGCCGTCTTCTTTGCGGCAATAGAACCTGTCAAAGAGCTCCGACTTGGGGGGTGTCAGGCCGAGGCCCATCCTGGGGAACTCGTTGTAGATGAGGCCGGCGTCAAGGCCGGCGACGAGGGCTCCCGACATGATGGTGATGAAGGTGAGGACTGTGACGGCGAAGACGGAGCGGCGAAAGGCGTTGAGGGCGGGGTTCTTGAGGGCCTGGAGAGCACTCATGGCCGCTTTGGGATCGGCGAGGAGGCGGTGGGTGCGGAGAATCGAGAGGCCGGAGAGGAGCATCCACGAGTAGCAGACAAAGGCGGTGGACAGATGCGCCGTCAGACGATACTGCGAGACGCGAGGGTGGGATCCGGGTGCAAACAGGTCGTCCTTGAGCCCAGACTTGACCATCCACCAGCCGATGAAGCCCTGGAAACCAATGAGGGCAGATATGCCCAGGAGGTTGAAGGCCATTTTGGTGGTGACTTTGCGACGAGCGACCAGGTAGAGCGTGGGGAGGACGAAGGACAGACCAATGACGCGGCCCCAGAGGCGGTGCGCCCACTCCATGAAGTAGATCTTTTTGAACTCGTCGAGGGTCATGTGTGGGTTGAGAAGCTTGAATTCGGGGGACGCACGATACTTTTCGAATTCGGATTCCCAGTCCGCCTGGGACATGGGGGGAAGTGAGCCGGTGACGGGACGCCATTCTGTGATGCTGAGTCTGGAGAGTCGAGCGAGATTAGTGACTGGGTTGTCTGCGTCGTCTGCGTCGTCCCGAGGCGATTGGGACGGGGGGGCTGTTGACAGACTTGATGGGTGGGATTGGGCAGCTGGCCGTTTTCGACGGGAAGACACTCACCCCGACTCGGTCAATCTGGTAAGCCCGCCAAAGACGACGATCCCAAAGACGCTGGCGGCGCTGCCGAGGAGCCAATACGCCACGCCCTTGGGATTTGTTTTGGAAAAGACCGTCTTCGTCCTGGGCAGGGTTTGCGCCTGGGCCGGTGTAGACGTCGACGCGACGTGGTCTGCCAAGCTTGCCAGCGGTGTCGTGGTCACGGGCCTCGCATCAGCAAAGGCTCGAGACGGCACGACATTGAGGACCCGAGAGCAAAGGCGCAGCCGGGGCGCCAATGTCTGTCGGAGACGGAGGCATTGATTGCAGGCGAAGAACCGAGGCGGAGAAGCTTGAAGAGCTGCTCTTCGGATGCCGGGGCCGATGACCGTCATCCTCTCCTCTGGAGATTGTGTCGGTCGTCCTGTTTTTTTTTTTTTTTTTGTTTTTTTTTGTGGGCACCAAGAAGGACGGTTGAGAGGGAATCGCGACGTGGAAATAGGTTGAAGGTCCAAGTTTCGCGCCTGGTGCTTTCGGCATGGATACAAGTTGACCAAGCCGGCTTGTTGCCGGCGACGCAAGGTAGGCGTTAATAGGCGACTTCTGACTCGGCCGCCACGAGAAAAAGGCCGAGGGTGGGGTGACGAAATAAGAACGACCTGATAGGCCGGATGAAATCGTGCTCGCACACCAAGGGGTCCCACGCCAGGTTTCCTTTATCCTTTTTTTTTTCGGCTTCACCGCCAAAATTCTTCCGCCGGCAGAAAAATGCTGCACTACGCCACCACACTCACGGCCACCACACTGGGTGTCTGTCGTTAACTTCAGACTCGCCACCTGCAGCAAAACGGAACGCGACGAAAATGCCGGGCCGACAAGCGCATGGAAGGTCCTTGACGGCTGCGCCAAAGGCCAAGGCTGGCGGCAAGAAGAGTTCCAAGGCCAGGTCACAAAAGAATGCCCTGAATGCGTTTGGAATCGCACAGGACCTATACCCGACCAAGTTCAAGAAGACCCCGCGAGCCAGAGAACTCGATGCCGAGCTTGAGAAGAAGCACGGGAGAGACGACGACGACGACGACGACGAGGATGTTGACGAGGATCAACCTCGGAAAAAGAAGGCAAGGGTACCTTCGAGAGACGTCGATGGTGCCGAGGATGGTAGCGACAGCGATGGCAATGAGTGGCGCCTGGGTGGACTGCGAGAAGATGACGACGACTCCGAAATCGAGAGTGACGACGCGTTTGGCGACAGCGATAATGAAAAATTCGAGGAATACTCTTTTCGCGGGAGCAAATCAAAGCCGGTAGGATGATTGGCGACTAAATGGGATGGGGAAATGTCATGGGAATCCCAGATGTGCTGACAAAAAACAAAACCGGGCAGAAAGATGATGACTCTGAAGACGATTCGGACGATGATGAAGGCGAGACTCTCGGCGCCGAGGCCATTGATCTAGCAACTGCTCTGGACCAGTGGGAAGAGGAGTCGGACGACGAGCCGGAGGCGGACGACGAGCCCGATTCTGAGAACTCGGACGAAGACGACGAAGACGATGAAGACGACGAAGACGATTCGGAAGAAGGCGATGACGATGACCAAGACGATGAAGAAGACGAGGCCGGAGTTGATCCGGAAAAGTTGAGGGCTCTTCAAGGACTCATCTCAGAATACGGCGGACAACCAGTGAACAAAGATAAACCCTCGTCAACTTCTGGACAGAAGCTTTCCCTCCGTGATCTGGGCCTGACGAGCCTCAGCGATCCCTTGCTGAAGAAATCAGTCAAGTTGATGAGCAAGGAGGCCAAGGAAAAACGCCCCGGCGTGGCCCAAAAACTTGCCGTTCCTTTATCCAGACGAGAACAAGGCCGTGTCGACCGCAGCGTGGCCTTTGAAAAAACCAATGAAACCCTCGAACGATGGACAGAAACCGTCAAGCAGAACCGGCGAGCCGAGCACCTTGTGTTCCCATTGCCGCAAAACTCGGACATGGCTGGGCTGAACACGACTGTGATTCAGCCGTTGATGTCGACCGGCCCCAGCAACGAGCTCGAGTCCACCATCATGTCCATCATGGAGCAGAGCGGACTCTCGCTGAAGAAGCAGGCCAAGCCCAAACCCAAAGAACACGACGAGCAAGGCAACGAGCTCTCTCGCAAGGAGGCGCTCGCCAGGAGACGCATGGAGCGTGAGCTCAACTCGCGCGAGGCCAAGCGCGCCAAGCGCATCAAGAAGATCAAGAGCAAGGCGTACCACAGAGTGCACAGAAAGCAGCGAGAACGAGACGAAATGGCCACCAAGGAAGCCATGGAAGAAGCAGGCGAGATTGACTCGGAAGAGGAGCGGGAAGCGCAGGACCGCCGACGAGCCCTCGAACGTGTCGGGCAGCGCCACAAGGAAAGCAAATGGGCCAAGATTGGGTCCAAGAACAAGCGGGCTGTGTGGGATGAAGAGTTCCGTGTCGGCCTGACCGAGATGGCGCGCAAGGATGAAGAATTGCGTCGGAGGAAGGAGGGCAAGGCGGGCGCAGCGGCAGAAGGAGACTCTGATTCCGACGCAACCAGCAGTTCCGGCAGCGACTCCGACGGCAACCACACACGCCTCCGCCGTCAGCTCCGCGAGCTCGAAAACGAAGATGCCGAGCCGCAGTCCGGCCTGATGGGCATGAAATTTATGCAGAAGGCCGAGGCGGCCAAGAAGCAAGCCAACGACGAAATGATTCGTCAGATACGTCGAGACCTCGACGGCCAGGACAGCAGCCACCAGTCAGGTGACGAAGAAGATGGCGACGAGCAAGAGCAAGACGTGGTAGGACGCAGAAGCTACGGCACTGCGGACTCCAAAACCAAGCCCGCCCTAGATACATCCAAGCGCTCTGCACCACGCAGACAATCCTCTCCCGACCACGACGTCGACATAATCGTCAGCAACAACAACAACAACAGTAATACAAATCGCTCGACCGCGGCGGCTGCTTCTTCCGAACCCCCTTCCACGGCAGGAGCCTGGTCCCGCGGGCAAACGCGCCGCAAGAAAGCACCACCCCTTCCCAGCCACGATCTCGACCTAAATGCCCACATTCTCGTCGCCGCACCGCCCAAGCCCTCGAAACCTTCCTCCTCTTCTTCCTCATCGTCTGCCGCCGCCGCGCCCAGCCGCGCCATCTCCCGACGCAGAGACCACGACGACGACCCCACGAGAGACGACGAATCCCCCGACTCCGACGCGGAACAGCACCTCCCCCTCGCCATCCGCGACCAGGCTCTCATCGCCCGCGCGTTTGCCGGCGATGACGTCGTCACGGAATTCGCCCGCGAAAAGGACGCCGTTGCCGAGGCAGACGACGACAAGGTCATCGACAACACCCTCCCAGGCTGGGGATCCTGGGTCGGCGACGGGGTCAGCAACCGGGAGAAGAAGAGACACCAGGGTCGGTTCCTGACCAAGGTGGAGGGCGTCAAGAGGAAGGACAGAAAGGACGCGAAGCTGGACAAGGTGATAATCAACGAGAAGCGTATGAAAAAGGTGAGTCTCGTCTGCTTGTTCCCTGCGCTTTATCGATTCGTCTTGACTCGTCACCATGGGTTTTTTCTGTGTTTTTTTTTTCTATATCTTTTTTCTGTTTTCTATGTTTTTTTTTTCTATGTTGTTTTTTTTAATGTTGTTTTTCTTCTATTTCTATTTTTTCGTCATCTACACATGTGCCCCGCTGACGCGCAAGCACAGAACGATCACTACCTAGCCCCCCATTTACCCCACCAGTACGAGTCGAGGGAGCAGTACGAGCGGTCGCTGCGACTCCCCGTCGGGCCCGAGTGGATGACAAAGGAGACGTTCCAGGACGGGACAAAGCCGCGGGTCCTGATGAAGCAGGGCATCATTGCGCCCATGTCGAAACCCATGGCTTGACGGGATAGGCTGGAGACTTGGGACTACAATCGCACCTGTTCTGGACTCTATTTGGGCATGAACTGTTTTCACATTCTGGACTCCTTTGGGCATAGACAGTTGGGACAATTTTTATTTATTTATTCATTTATTTTTAACTTTTCGCGCGTGGTTTTGCATTGGGATTTCGCGCACCAGGTCGGGTGCCTCAGTGGGAAAGGGGAAGGATTCATGTAGAATACAGAGTAGATGCGAGGAACATGGCTGTGCCAGAGAATATTTGCACCTTTTGCCCCTAAGCCGCAGCACGGGGGGGGGGGGAACAAGAGAATGAAAAGTCGGTACATGTGAATGCGGAGGACGGCAGCCCGTCTTCGTTGTTCTTTGTTCGCAAAGACGAGCAAGAGGATGGTATACAGGAGGGGAAATCAAAACCCCGCGGTCGCCCTAGTTGTACATGCCCAGCAAGCAGCACGGCCTCTCGGACACGGCAGGTTTCAGTCCGACAGCCGCGGGGTCTTGTCGAAGGCGTCGCTCGGCGTGGCGTAGAAGGCGACGGCGATGATGGTGTACAGGCCCAGCAGCATGGCGCCTTCGAGATAGTTGGACTTGCCGTCCTGGACGGTGTAGGTGACGACGAGGACGGACACGGCGAACGCGACGGTCTCGACTGCGACGTGTCAGCCGCGTTTCGTAGAGCTGGCGGGAAGCGTCTTTCAAGAGCCACCATGCATCGGGAGAGGAGAAAGGGGAGAAAGGGGGGGGGGGGGGGGGGGGGGGGGGGGGGGCGCTTACACGACTCGAAGCGGAGCGACATGGGCTGTCCAATGATCCAGCCCACTATGACGAGAAACGGGGTGACGCCGAGAGCGATCTGAATGCTGGAGCCAATGGCGACGCCCATGGCGAGGTCCATCTTGTCTCTCAGTGCCACAACAACGGCGGTGACGTGCTCCGCGGCGTTGCCGACAATGGGAATCAGAATCAGGCCGATAAAGGCCTTGCTGATGTTGGCCTTTTCCACAATGTCGTCGATGCTGCCCACCAGGTAGTCGGCGCAGATGGCAACGAGGACGGTCACCACGACGAGAACGACGCCGGCAGCGACGGGGCCCATGGTGGGCTCCTCGACGTGCTCTTCTTCCTCGGCGGCCGCCTGGGCTTCCGAGTCGAAGAGGTTGCTGTGGGTTCGGAGCTGGAAGACGAGATACATGACGTAGAGGAGCAAGAGGATGATGGCGGTGCCGCGGGACAGGATGAGAATGCTAGAGTTCTTTTCCTCGCTGTTGTTGTGGTCCAAGACGGCATAGAGCTAAGGGGGCGCACGTTAGTACCGGCCCTGAGCACCGAGAGCAAACAAACAAGGAGAAGAAGAAGAAGCCGGGGGGAGAAACACGCCAAAACTTACCGCGGCAGGAATGACGAGCGATGCCGACGACAGAGTCATCAGAGAGCAGGTCGTTTGCGCAACGGCGCCTGAGAAAGTCTGCTCGGTACCAGCGCCGTTGCGTCCCCTGTGGACCAATCCGCCAAAGAAGAAGCACATTCCCATGACCAGCAGCAAGTTGGACAGGATCGAGCCGAGCATCGACGACTGCACCACCTCAATCTGGCCGTCTTTCAGGGCCACAATACTGACCTATCGCGGCACACGGTTAGTCAGTTGAGCGCGCAGATGCTCCAGCGTGGCCAAAGGGCAAAAAAAAAAAAAAAAACCCTCGTCCCTGGCAACCCCTGGTATATGTGCGTCCTATGTACGTATGCAGCACCTACAATCAACTCGACAGCGTTCCCAAACGTTGCGTTGAGCAGACCGCCCATGGTCTCGCCCAGCTTGAGGGAGATCTCCTCGGTGGCAAACGACAAAACGGCGGCTAACGGTATAATGGCAAAAAAGTTGATGGTAAAGACTGCGGTCGAGCCCCAGCCCATGGCGCCTGCAGCAATGCCAATGGGCACCATTACCAGCAGAAAGTTGACATAGTCTTGACACAAGGTCGGGTCAGTAACGAACACGACGGGCAAAACACTCTGCCAGCACAAAGAGCCAGCTTCATTCGCCCGTGGGCTTTGTGATACGGGGGAAGTAGACCAAAAAAAAAAGTGTACAACTTACTGCTCAAAAGCGTCACCTTGGTCACATGCCAGGTGTACGCGGCGCTGCGGACCACAACAGACTCGCTGTCATTGCCAGGAGTATGCTTGTTGTCGAAGAAGAAGGAGTAGACGCTGTTGTCCGCATGGCGCGTATTGTGGTTCCCGGTAGCATGGGCCGAGGAGGCGCTTTCGCCGTTGATGAGCGGCGTATGCTCGTCGGCATTGTCTCTTGGCTTCCGAGTCGACATTTGGCGCCGGAGATGTCGGTACGATTCGCTTACTGTTGCGCGCCGGACTCGGTGGTTAGATTTTGTTTATGAAGCAAGCAGGCGAGCAAGTTGCGTAGGGAGAAGATGAAAGACGCGGAGAGTGAGGATCGAGAGCAAGCAGCATCAACAACGGGCAGAACGAGGCAGCAGCCGCGCCAAGTGCTCCGGTCGCAGCCGGCACAGTCCTGGTTAAATACAAGCAATGCTGAGGCAGGGAGCAAGGAACATGACGATGGCAGGGAGCGAGCCAGTCCGGTGCCAAGGAGACGGCGCATCGCAGCAAACAGGGCCCGAAACCACCCATGAAAGTGTGTAAAATCCCGTGATGATGCCGGCGCGCTACCGCCGGACCACCGGCGCACCGTCCAGGCGAGGCATGAATCAAGACGCCATTTCGGGTAGCGGCCATGCGGAGAGGCAAGGCGCTTGCTTCCGGGGGGGGGGGGGGGGGGGGTTCAAGGGCCATTGTGCCCGCGATTCTTCGAAAGGGGACCAAAAAAAAGGTGTGAGAGAGCGAGCGAGCTTACCAAGACCTCCGAACACCATGACGCTAAAGAATTCTTTCTCGACGCCGGCGGCCCGTCGTGTGAAACTGGGAACAGCTCAAGATGCCTGCCTATTTGCCGAGATCAAAGGACAACAGACGGGCGCCAACAGCCAGCTCCTGCGCAATCAAAAAGCCCCGTGAACGAGGACCGGCGTGTGGACAAGGTGTAGGTTGGAGAGAGACGGACGACTTTGTGCCTGCTCGTTGAAACCCGGAAAGGCAGAGGGCGGGCATGGACTTGACGAGAAAAGACGTCGACGGCTTGCCGCTCCCCGCGTGGCTTTTCTCTTTGTGCCATTTCATCATGGACATGGATGCGTGCGGCCACATGCCAGCCGGCAGCCAGCCGGCAGCTCGTTATGCCTGGACGGTCTGGGTAGCCAAGCGGCGAGTGGTGATTGGTGCCACACGCGCTGCACGCTGCACGCTGCACGCTGCACGCCGCTCGCCAACACCAGCACCCGACAACGCCAACATAGCACCCGCTGCCTGCGTCGAGCCTCGCGGCCGCCAACGTCTGACTGGCCAGCTTTAGGCTGCATCTCCACCCTTTCTGTCCGTATGTGGTTGGTGCCTGTTTCGATCTTGGCA
Organism: Claviceps africana; assembly: GCA_018360145.1. NCBI lineage: Eukaryota > Fungi > Ascomycota > Sordariomycetes > Hypocreales > Clavicipitaceae > Claviceps > Claviceps africana. Next base: position 14,116 of record SRPY01000033.1, on the reverse strand, counting down.
GAAGGGCCATACACAATAGATAGACCACGACCCGACAGTGCCGTTGCACCGGTACCACCAATGAGCCAACAACGCCAGCTGGCTGCCAAGGAAAACGGGCCAGCCTCTGCTTCTTGGCGATTGCGTTGGCGGGCTGCCACACTCGCCACGCCATTGACGCCACGCCACGCCACGCCACACCACCCCAGGAGGCCTCCCCGAATCCCGACTCCTTCATGCAACTTTCCACGCAGCAAAGAGAACGACTGGATGCGGCTCGAGTCATCCAATGACCATGAACCAAACAGACATCATCACGACAGCATACCACATAATTCACACAATCCACGGTAACACGGAGCAGCATTTCTCCCAGGAAGCGAATTTGGTTGGGAGCAGGGGTGGGGGTGGTGTTTGAGGGAAAGAAAAAAAAAGAAAAAAAAAAAAGGGGGGGGGGGGGGGGCCGAGACTAAAAAGCCGCTATCTTGAGCCCGCCTATTGATTCCCTGACCTTTCTGCACTTCAGCATCCTATCGAGAAATAAGGTAGAAAATAAAGATGAGCCAGGGGTCCGCAAGTCTGCGGTTGTGCCTCACGGCCGGCTGATCTATGTCTCACCTCCATCTGCCTGCCCCCCCCCCCAACGTCATCGCGCCCCGTCTTGCCAGTCGCAGTCATGCGTCACGTCACGTCTGGCACTGCCACTGGCTCCTTGGCCAGTTAATTGTAGATATCTACATACAGCCGGGACATTTGTCCCACACTATCACGATGCCAATTTGCAACGCGCCAGGGGGCCTTCCTCTGCCGTCCACGTTCCAAGCAAAGCAAAGCAAAGCAAAGCAAAGCAAAGCCAAGCCAAGCCGAGGCCAAGGCCAAGCCGAGTCAATCCCATCCAAGCCACCCGGCAACCAATCAAATCGCCCTAACATGCACCCAATGCTGTGCCATCGTCAGCCTCCTTGATTCTCCCCTTCGCTCCCACACTTCCTCAGCCTCCATCAACATCCCACGCATGAACAAACATACCTGCAGAAAACGCCATATACCACGTCAAGGATGCGCCGCCGTCCAGCCACTGCGCATCAAAGTCTTTTGACGTGAAGAAGTCCCACGCCTTTTGCGGCTCAATCGTGGCATAATTGGCGTAGACGATGCCCTTCCACGCGTTGCGAATGTCGTCGATCCGGCCCCTACTGAAATAGGCGTCCCATTCCTCCTTGACAAACTTGGCATCTCGCACATACGCCGACGGAGGCAGTATGGGGATCATGTGGATACCCTGAATAGCCTCAATATTCGGGTCAAAGTAGGTCGTGTGGTCGATCTTGTTCTCAAACAAGATGCCCGCCACCTTATTCCCAATAAACTGCTTCGGCTGAACAGTGTTGTCTTTGCTGTACAGGTAGTAGTTTTGCAAGCTGCGCGCAATAATCGACAGCATGAGATTCCCTCTGGACCTCACATCTTAGCAAGAAACGCTTCAAGTCATGACACGAACCCCCGTCCGCTCACCTCATCTCTAGATGTTCATCATGGATGACCTTCCCCCACATCTTGAGCGCATACGCGCACATCATGTCCTCCGAGCTCGACTCTTGGTTCTAGCCACGCCAGTTAGCTCCTCAAAGACCAATACGCGCAACTCGAACACATGCTACCATGTACCTTGCCGTCGGCGGCGGCATATAGACCATGAGCCCAGCTGTGGCCATGGTACCAGTCGAAGCTGCGCCACATGGGGAAGAACTTGTCGTCCTTGCTGGGGTTGGCAATGTCTCGTGCGAGCAAGTTGACATAGTCCTTGTTTTCCATCGCCCATGCCTGGTCAATGTGCCCAATCGTTGCCGCTGCCAATATGTGGTAGCCGTAATGGAAATGATGATCATTGTAGTACGTGTTTCCAAAATCGACTCCGGCGTCCCCGGTTTCGTAACTGGCTGAAGACACCAGGCCGCTCCACGCCGCTACTCAGAACAATGTTTAGCCATGGTAACTGAGCCAAAGTGCCAAGACAAGAGATGCACTTACTTTCGTAGTTGAGCGGAAACTTTTGTTGGTTTGCCGCAAAAGTACCGAAAGCAGCTTTCAACGGTCCCAGGCCCTTCTTTGCCAATGCTTTGTCGCCGAGGAGCTCGTCCACAACGTACAGAATGGTGGCAAACTTGGACAAGGCCTGCAAGACATGTTACCGTATAATCTTGTTGGCTGACTAAAGAAAATGACGTATATGTATAAAGAGAGAGAGAGAGAGAGAGAGAGAGAGAGAGAGAGAGAGAGAGAGAAATCGAGGCGGGAGATGTAGAGATAAAGACACGTACCTTTCCACTGAAATACATCGAGTCCAGGTTTGTTTGCGCGACGATATTCTGAGAGAGCTCCTTCGCCGCGGCGGCTCGTATCGTACCTTTGGCCTTGTCAGAAAGGCACTTGAGAGCGCCCTTTTCTGGATGCCAGGGCGCTAGATCCATATCCGTAGGCATGTGCCGTTCCACCATGGTCCATTCGGTGCCCCTCACCAGAGTAGCCACGCCTTTGGTAGGCGACTGGAGTCGAACGCCTCGAACTCGCTTCATTGTCTCTCCATCAAAGGACGACAGGTGGTGAGGCAAGGCGTAAACGTACAGATGGCCAAGCTGATGGCCCTTTTTCTCGAATGCAAACGAGTACGTACCCTCCCGACCGGATACAGACCCAGAAAGAGTGAGTGTGACGGGATAGATGCCTGCCCCGTCGTCAAGAAGATCCTCTGATTCCTTAGTACCGGGGTCCTTGCAGACTTGAATGGTACCGTAGAAGGGGTGCTTCGACTCAGCCAAACTGTTATTTATGATGTTGAGATCAAGTGCCTCGCCCTTGGTTCGATGAGCATACAACCGCCAGGTGGTCCCATCCTCCAAGTGGAAATTGTACTTGGTGACATGTTCCTTGGGGTCGTGTGTGACACGACTCACAGCCTTGAAGAAGACGCCCGACTGTATCAACGGTGTCGATCCATCGTATCGCGCCGTCAAATACGCCATTCCTTGTATCAAGGGAAAGGACACGGCTGGGGCGGCTGTTTTGTTCTTGCTCAAGTGCACCGTGGCTGAAAATGCTGTCATCATGTCGATGGAGATGGCAGTTTCACACCCAAGTTCTTTGGCGGACAGAATCATGGACTGGATCCCGATTGGATTCAGATAGTATGAAGATGCTCCATCGTATTTCTCCTTTCCGAAGACCCTTTGGTGCTCTTCAATGTGTGAGCAAGCCAGGCCCCAACTTCCACCGGCACCTTTGCCACCGGCCCACGAAACAGAGTATGGGAACGTGAAAGCTGGCCCTCTCTGATCGCCCAAGAAAAGGTTGGAGTAGAATTTGTTGGTTTGCAAAGGTCCTGCCGATTTGATTCCTTCGCGGGGTACCGGATGATCGTGTCGCCGGGGAATGTTTGAAGGGGGTTCCTTTGTGTCGATTGGCTCCGCGAATATGTCTCCGCACGCCATGATAGAAAGCTTGAGATGAACCTTGTTTGTATATGATTCTCTCTCTCTCACGAGCGACCCGTTGACCACCTTATCTGTTGAGAATACGGCTGTTTGCGAAGCTTGAGCGTCTGTGTGGTTTGTAAGAATCCGAGTCTGACCTACGATGACTGTATAAGGCTTACTACTGGGAGGACTGTCCCACACTTTTGTTGGGGCACTAGGTGCTAGATCCCGTTTCCCTAGCCTGGTTTCTGATGCTCCCGAACACGGATACGCCTCGGTGACAAAGCGATCAAAGACCTGTTGCCGTACCGTGTAGAGGGTTGGATTTGAAGCAGTAGTGCTTGACTGTGTGGAACCTGTTGATGCAGTATAGGGCGGCTGACGAGGTAGGAAGTCGAGTGAAGGATGATTTCCCTTTGACGAAAGTTGACGAGAGTCGGCTGTCCAGCGTTTCTCGCTACTCAAGTATGCTAAGCTAAAAGTCAGCCAGTGAAACAAGATTAGCAAGAGGTGTATTTCCATTTTGAGCCACTATGGTCCAGTCTGCTCCGACAACCACCGGCGGAAAGGGCAAGGGACATCTCCAAGACATGGTTTTTGAGGGGAAAGGTGAAGAGTTCGTCCTGATTTTATACACAATATTATGGTATGAATAGAGAAGATGCTCGAGTCTTCTGAAGCGGGAGTGGATTCACGACACTCCCTGCAACGAGAGGTACCAGCCATGGCGTGATTGTATTTGCAGCGAAAAGCAAAGGGTTGTGGTACCTCTGGATAATTATAGGTCATGAGGATACTGAATGGCAGATTGAAGGAATAATTTGTCGTGATTGGTTTCCTAGGAGTGGTAGAGGATTGAGAAGTCGTTGAACTGATGATGTTCATGAGGTCGAACAAGGACAGTCAGACGCGCTCCCCGGCGGAGTAGTAGGAATTTCAATCTTGTTTGGAAGGGATTCAGCACAAGGAAAGACCAAACGATACCGTTTTCTCCTGCTATATTAGGACCACTACTGCTTTGCTTCCTAATAGCCCAAGAGGGGAAGGAACGTAGATGGTAATGAACAGAGAAGGTGAAACCCCACATGACGATCGCTCCATCGGATTGGTCCATTTTTCCATTTCATTTACAAACCGAGCGCGCCATACCGGCCTTTGACGGAGCCGTCCCGAATCAACTGCTTCAACTGAGCAGAAACATCCGCAGGCTTCGGCTTCGGCTTCTCTCTCCTAGACTCCATAAATCCAGGATCTCGGGCTATCGAAGTTCTTGCCAACCCTTTCCCCCTCGAAGCAGTGTCTGCGCTTGCTTCGTGGCGCTTCTTCCTTCGTTTCAAGCTCGATCCGGAAGCCTCGGCTTCTCTGCGGCAGCGTCGAATAACTCGCGGTTCCAACACCCACGGTCTGTTCAGGACGTCGCGCTGAAACTGAGATCTCTTGCGCCAAAGCAACATCTCCTGCGCAGTACTCTTGACCAAGGCAAACTTTTCTATTTTCATCTGCATTTCTCCCTTGTAGAGGCAAAGGCTTCCCTTTACATCGAGAACATGGCCAATGTCGATCTCGTCGTACGCGAGTGATGGAAGTGCGCCGCAACCGATTTTGTCTTTTCCGGCCGCAACGGTCGAGCTCGCGTCTGTCGAGGCCAGCTGGACTCCTGGGCTAGGTCTGCCCGGGGCTTGCGACTGGAGAAATACCCATGCTTCCATGCATCGTCCGCTGCTGTCATCCAAAGTATAAACACGTCGGCCCAAAAACTCGTCGATGGCGACGACGGATCCCACGATGCGAGCCCATTTGATGGGCAAGTTCTTGTGGAAGAAGAAATTTTCGCCTTGAGTGGGAGTCGCAGTCAGTGAGCAAGTCCCCAGCAGTTGGCCTTTCGTGATGGTCGCTCACCCTCGAAGCCCGCGTGCTGTTGCAGAGCATGGATCTTGCGCGCCGGCAAGAAACACCAGGTGTTGACGGTTGACGACAGGTGGAAACAGTATCGTGGGTAGAGTTCGGTCTTGCATGCGCCAGTCATGGCATGTTTGTGTCTTCGACGCGCTCCTTCAACCGGCACCGCGCGAGTCCTCACACCTGGAAGAATATGCTGCGGCTGCGGCTGCGGCTGACGATGACGCGATGAATGCCATGGAGAAGTTGGCGTTGTACAGCCGGCGCTCAGCTTGAGCAGAGCAGAGCAGATCATCCCAGACCAGCACATGGCTGTCTGTTGCCCGTAACGGAAGGACCCACCAGCCTCCTTATGTTTGGACAATCGAAGGGTGCTGATTCGCTGAAAAACGCGTCGTGCAAGGTTGCGTCGCCGCCCGCGGTGTCTTCCCTGGCAACGGGTGGGTGCAAACAGCAGACCGTGGCATTGTCGCAAGTTTTCGTTGATTTCACGCAGAGCGCAGCATGTCATATAGTCTGGTGTAGCCCATGGTCTCCATTCCGAGTTCCGTACTATGTCCTTGCCTGAATTGTACAGTACAACAATGCCCTGTTTTTCTTCTTATTCCCCCTTTCATAACCAGTTCCGTAAAAGCCCTTTATTATGGCACATGTCCCAACGCCGTTGCTCCGTAATCCTAAAACAAAAAACATCGTCACTGTTTCTGGGCGGCGTTTACTTCCTTGACCTTTTTGATCTGCCGCTTGTTAACCTGGCGGATGCTGCTTGAAAATCAGCCTCGGAGGGTTCGTCCTCCTCCACCGCTCTCTTTTGTCCCTTTTTTGCTTTGCCGCCCTTGGCCCCGTACTTATCAGCCAGGTGATCCAAAAAGCTGGCTGACCTGTCTTGTTGTCGTTTCTGGATCAAGGCAGCAAGGTCGTCTTCCGAGTTCCCTTTGCTCCTCTTACCCTTCTTGCCGAAGAGCGTGTCGTGAACGCCCAACTCTTTAGCATATGCCTCCGCCTCGCTGGCCTCTGCTTTTGCGGCCTTGACCCGAGCCGATCGCTTCCTTTTGCCTTCCTTTGTGTAGGCGCTCAATGCTGGAACCTCTTGTGACGCAATGGCATCGTCGATGATTTGTCGAAACCTCTCGTCGTCTTCTAGAACATCACTCAGCATGACTCGTTCATAGACTTGGTCCATGTCTCCCCCGGCTTCTTCGTATGCAGTCAATATGTCGTCCTTTTCTTCGGACGACCCCTTGTACTGGTCGGCAAACTTCTTGATCGCATCGGCAGATATCGAGTCCTTGAACTGCTCCCGATAGTAGTCACTCCAATTAAAACCATCCGCGTCAACGATGGATTCGGAAGTCGAGCCGGTAGTGTCGTAACGCTTGCGACGGGCAGGGTCGGAGAGTATGGCATAAGCAAAAGCGATTTGTTGGAACTTGGCATGGGCCTGTTCTTTCCGATCGTCGGAGACCTTGTCTGGAAGAATAAGTGATTAGCATGGGATGGATGCATGATAAAAGCACGCCGTAGCAGCATGGCTCACCGGGATGGTTTTTTAGTGCCGCCTTTCGATATGCGCTTTTGACCTGGTCGGTTGTAGCTTCCTTATCCAAGCCCAGAATTTCGTATGGATCAAGGACGGGTGGTTCTCCATCCACAACATCCTCAGCATCGGACATGACGGCTATACACAGGCCTGCAGTCTGTAGAAATGTCCGAGAATAGCGCCTGTCTTTTCGATTTTGATGTATGTAGGCAGGGACACAAGTCGCGGTTGAGGGTCTGATGTCACGTCACGCGTCGCGACGCGTGGTGAGAGACAAGATGGCTGTGGAGTGGAGAACCCCACCAGACAGTACATGCAGTCTGGATGGGCGGAGCAGAGACCGGCAGAGCTTCCTCGAGACTCGAGGCTCGAACCATGGTTGGATCCGTCCAGGCAAGACCTCGACTACGACTGCAGTTCGACCAAATGGGTTTCACGCAATCACACCGGTTCAACTGCCTGGCCGCTCGCACGACTTACTGCACCGGCGTCCGCAGCAGCATTGTCCAATAGAACCGTCTTGAACCGCATTACCGCATTGCCGCTTTCGTCTGCCTCGACATGACGCGGAGAACAGATCAGCATCACCTGGCATCCATGCAGCATGCCTTGGAGCTGGCCAGGAAGTCGCCTCCAAAGCCGAGCAATTTCCGCGTCGGCGCCCTCCTCGTTCGACTCGACGACGGACAAGTCGTTGCCGAAGGATACACGCTCGAATGCCAAGGCAACACGCATGCAGAGGAATGCTGCTTCCTGAAGCTGGCAGAGGAGCTGTCGACGACCGAAGACCGTCTGGCCGATGTCGTCAAAAGTCCCCATGCCTTGTATACGACCATGGAGCCATGTTTCAAGCGCCTGAGTGGCAAGTTGCCGTGCGTCGAGCGAGTATTGCGTCAGAAATCATGGATCAGGGAAGTGTATGTGGGTGTGCAGGAACCCGACAAGTTTGTTGGCCAGAATCCAGGACGCGGAGTGCTTGCGTCCGCAGGCATTCGAGTCTTGCCGGTTCCTGGGTTGGAAAAGGACATCCTGGAGGTTGCAACTGCTGGTCACGAACCTGACGCTTGATTACACACCGAGCGCACCCAACACCCCCCCGAGGATTTCATCAGTCTAATTCCTGGTTTGGCTTGCGGGAGCATCTGACCAGACACCAAAAGCAGTTCGACTTGGACTTGTTGTGGTTGAACGGTGCGGGGTTTCCGCCACCGGATCGAGTTCAGCCTGGAGTTTGGACGGTCGGGGTCATCCACCCAGCCACCCAGCTAATCCGCCCCCCCCCCCCCCCCCTAGAAAACCGTGCTCTGCCTTCCATTCAACTCATCGGCGGGAGACGATACGGCCATGTGGACTGGACTTATAGGTGTGAGAGATGTGGAGGGTTTACCACTGCCGATACCGCTTTCCAACTGCCCTCTCGGAAGACATTTACAGCTGTCTGGTCAAATCATAAGTATACACAGCCTCCCCGCTAGGAGAACAAAGATATCTTGATTCTGTGAACATAATCATCTTTCATTTGTGATCTCCTTCTTGGCACCATGGCTGATCCGTGTGTCGACTTTGACACGGGAGGGCAGTGTAGCATTCTCCCACAACCACATACCACCTCGTGACGCATCTTTGACAGCCTCAGCATTTTCGCGTTTTCGCATCTACAAGACTCTTTCGTAATTGTTCTGTCGTTTGCGTTGTTTGCTATAAAATCTCGCAACATCTACCTTTTTTTTTTCTTTTTTCCCCAGTGCCATTCTCTCTCGCTACCACACCCAGACGAGACGTGTATACTTGCGGTTGTGTGGAAAAGTCAAAAACATGTTTGAGAAACCCGTCGTGGCATTTGAGCCCGGCTCAGGGTTCAGTCTGCTGGGTGCCGATATCGTCATCGACGACGATGAGTTTCAAGGCGTCCATATTGCCGCCAAAAACCTATCCAAAGACTTTGCAAGGGTCGCCCCTCATGGTGGCAACATTGTGCTTACCACGTCAGCAAGGCAAGCTCATTCCAGATCGTGTATCATTGTCGGCTCTTTATCCAAATCCCGAACCATACAACAGCTGGAAGCTGACAAGAAAATCGACCTCTCACGACTTGCCGGGAGATGGGAGTCATGGATGACTACGTGCGTCGCTGGCCCCATTACGGGCTATGACAATGGGCTTGTCATTGCCGGCAGTGACAAGAGAGGCGCGATATTCGGAATCTATTCGCTTTCAGAGCAAATCGGCGTCTCCCCGTGAGTTTGTGCCAAAAAAAAAAAAAAACGAATGCAGAGTTCATGACGAGAATATTAATTGAGAACAGGTGGCTCTGGTGGGCAGATGTTCCGCCGAAAAAGCACGCCACGATTTATGCACTTCCCGTTTCCACGTATAATGGCGAGCCGAGTGTCAAGTACCGTGGGATTTTCATCAACGACGAGGCGCCAGGGATGGATTCTTGGGTCCACGAGAAATTCGGCCCCAAATTCGACGCTAATTTCTACCAATACGTCTTCGAATTGCTGCTGAGACTCAAGGCCAATTTCATGTGGCCGGCCATGTGGAGAGGTTATCCATACCCAGGGCGCTCGTTCTTTGTCGACGATGCGCAAAACCAGGCTCTGGCCGATCGCTACGGAATAGTCGTTGGCACATCCCACCATGAACCGATGCAGCGCGCCATGAATGAATGGTCCACGACGGAGCCGGAAAACACATGGAATTGGGAGACGAACAGGGACAAGGTGACAAAGTACTTCCGGGGCGGCGCAGAACGAGCGCGTCCCTTCGAGTCCTACGTGACCATGGGCATGCGGGCGGAAGGTGACAATCCCATCAGCGGGAGTGATCCCAAGAAGATCTTGACAGAAGTTCTTGAGGTGCAGAGAAACATCATCAAGGAGAATTATGGGAGCGAAGATGGTGTTCTACGTGAGTTGACCTGACTCGAGGATTTCCATGGGCAAACCTGGCTGATGAGTACGTCAACCAGAGTTGATGGCGCTTTACAATGAGGTCCAAACGTATTACGACAATGGCTTGCAAATCCCGGATGATGTCACGCTGCTATTTGCGGATGACAACTTTGGCTCCCTCCGTCGACTTCCAAACAAGGAAGAAAAACAGCGTCGTGGTGGTTCCGGAGTATGCGTCCTCATCCCCCAAAGTTCTAACAGACGAGTTTTTTCCCTCCTCCTTTGTTGGTGGTTTTTTGTTTTTCTTCCCCCCCCCCCCCGCTCGTGCTAATATTGCAATGAGACTAGTACTACTACCACTTTCAGTACACTGGCTATCCTCGATGCTATAGGTGGATGAACAGTAACACCCTGGTACGTCGCTGTATGAACACTTCTGGCGGGATTCTATCTAACCACACATGTCCAGGGGAAAGCGTGGCATCAACTACGGCTCGCACATGCCGAAGGAGCCAATCGTATCTGGGTGTTCAACGTTGGCGACCTCAAGCCTTGCGAGATCCCAATGAGCTTCGCCTTCGATCTTGCCTGGAACGTCAACTGCATCAGTGCGGACTCGTTTCCTCGATACTACCAGCAACTGGCCACCAGAGAATTCGGAAGCAAGCACGCCAAGGATATTGCCAGGGCGTGGTTTCAGTTTGACCGGTTAGTTGCGATTCGGAAGCAGGACCATATCGACGTGAGCACGTTTGTGCTTCTGAAATACCATGAAGCCGACAACATTGTTCGCCGCTGGCAGGCTCTCTTGCGAGATGCGGAACGGATCGGCGACACCCTTGACGACGAATACAAATCTGCCTTCTTCCAGCTTGTTCTTCACCCCATCAAGGCATCCTACCTGTGCACCCTGCTTCGAGTGACTCAGTATAGAAACCAGCTGTTTGCAAAGCAGCGCCGCAACACGACCAATGTTCTCTTTCACGAGTCATTGAAGATTCTAGATAGGGACCACGACCTTATGCAGGAGTACCACACCATCAACCACGGCAAATGGAACCACATCATGAGACAGCCGCACTACGGATATGGGGATGCCGGCGCTCAGCCTTACAGGAACATGATTGAAGGTCTGTGCTATGTCCAGGTTCGAGAGGACTCGAATCCCAGCCTTGGGCACATGGGCGTGGCTGTAGAAGGCCACGAGGGCGTCAATGCCGGCCACATCAACGAGGATTCGGACAGGACGCACCCGACGAGGAAATGGCTCGAGCCGGGCGTTACTCTGCCTTTCATCACACCGTACGGCCCCCAAGACCGATATTTCGAGGTCTACCATCGTGGCACACGGGCGTTTTCCTGGGTCGCCAAACCGCAATTCGAATGGATCAAGCTCAGCCAGTACAACGGCGACCTCAAGCCAGACGATGACGATGCCAAGGTCATTATAACCATTGAGTGGTCCAAGGTCCCAGACCACTTTGACGAGTCCGTCTTCATCGAGGTCATCGGCGCGCTTGATGGTTATGAAAAGGTTCACATGACGGTGCGACACAGCAGAGTGCCCAGCAATTTCACGGGCTTCGTCGAAACAAGCGGCCACCTCGCCGTCGACGTCGCCAAGTGGACGACCCCGCCGTACATGACGCTTCCGGCTCTCGGTCGTCCCATCTCGGGATCGGCAACCCTGCCTTTCGAACAGTCCTTCAGCGACCTCGACGGCCTTCCCTTCCTGCGCTTCCCCGTCTACGTATTCTCCGCGCGCGACAGTGCCAGCCTAGAGCTCCAGTTCAACATGACGCTCGAGACAGACCCCAAGAGCCGCATGGAGTACGATTTGCGCTGGGACGGACGCCGGACCCCGCCGCTGCGGCTCACCGAGGATAATCCCGGCAACGACCGCGGCCTACCTAGGGAATGGAACGTGGCCGTCATGGATTGCATATGGAGGAAGTCGCACAACCTCGGGCGCGTAGATGCCGGCGCCCACACCATCGAGGTGCGGTTGCGCAAACCAAACATGATTTTGGAGAGGCTGGTTCTGGATCTTGGCGATCTGCGGCATTCGTACCTTGGTCCGCCCGAGAGCGATTATGTCGAAGGCACTGATCGTGGGGTGACTACCATTTACCGGGGAGATTGCATCAACATGGGCATCGAGCTTATGTCGACAAAGTGACCTGGTCTGGTACGGGGCCTGATTCCTCCTCCTCACTCTATGCCTCTCTCTCTTTTGTTTTTGGCCTGCCTGATTGGCCCTTGATTTTTCTCAAAAGTGCCGCAAGAACAGCGAGCACCACGGGCAATGAAGATTTGATGAAAACGACTTTGCCGGCTGCCTTTGGACCCCATGGTTGGTGATGCGCTTTGGAGAGGGCGCATTTGACCAGAAAAAAGGATGATGGGACGGAAATTGCAAGCAGAATTGGCCGTCGTGCAGAGCGGCTTATTGGATGAGGAAACTCGTGCACGAAATTCTGCTCAAACGCGTTGCTAGATGAGGAAATTCTTTTTGAGGGATAAGTAAGCAGGCACAGCCCACATTTGGCATGCCGAACGCAAGATAGCTCCCACTCCCGGAAGACCACGATGTCAGCAACTGTCTCGGCAAGCGGCTGCTGTGCAAATGAGGTTTTTGTGCTTCCAACAGAAGATGTGAAATAATATATACATATGTATGTATGGTTCGTCTCTGTGCTCTTGGCTACCGATTTCCAAGTACCCTGCCTGGAGGTACGATTGGGCCCACCGCCTTTTGACTTCTTCAAACGAATTTTCGACGCGGTGCCGGAGACTATTTAGACGGGTAGATGGTGGGCGCTTGATGGCGAGTGCGGGTGGCTCGAAGCGCAAGTGGTTGGCGTGGACCAACGCTACGCTACCCTGGTTTCTGAATCGGATGGACGATGGCGGCGACGATGAAGGACACGATGGCAGTGCCTTTGTCTGTTTGCTCCTTGTTTCTCGCTCAGATGCGCGGCTTTGCCGACGGACGCAGTGATGATGGGATACCAGCTCGGCGCATCGCGGAGTGAATGAGGCTCTTGGCGCTCAGACTCTCACGGGGTCGTCGGATGCCGTCTCTGCAAACACGGTGAGTGTCATGCCATTGGAGACGTAGGCTGGTGACCTGGGAGCACAGCGTGAGCCGCATGCCACAGATGATGATGGCGGCGGCGGCGGCGGCGGCGGCGGCGACAACGACGACGACAGAGGGCGTTTGCTTGTGCACCGTGCCCATGCACGCGTGATTCCGTGCTTGGTGTTGTCGTCAGACGACGGTCGTTCGGTACGGCGACGCGGACGCGTCGCCGTAACGCTGATCCGGACCGCCAGGCACGCTTTGAACTGTGCAAGCATGACTTGATCTGATTTGCTTGGACCAGGCTGGATGGCATCCCCGCAGCAGCGGGCCGCTGTTCCTTCGATGCATACTACTTTGGTTCGAGCTTGGCAGGCATGCTTCAGCGTGCCGGGTGATGGACGAGGTGATGGACGGGGTGATGGACGGGGTGATGGACGGGGTGATGGACGGAGTGATGGACGGAGTGATGGACGGAGTGATGGACGGGATGCATGGAGGGAATAAACACGGGCACATTCGAGTTGATGTCGCAACATTGAATGAAAATTGAAGTGACTGCCCAGTAGAGAGAGGACTCTGACGAGGCAACCAGGCACCTGCGGGCACTGACTGGCCTGACAGGTTTGCCAGGTCTGCCCGCCCCTCTGTCGGGCCGCCAGGCCGTTTACCTGTGCATGTGCATGTGCATGTTCAAGTCCATGTCCATATCCATGTCGACCTCGATGCATGTTTATGTCTTCATTCAACAAGAAGCATCACGCGGGCTAACGCCCCCAACACATATCGCAATCCATCACAGCAAGCATTCTGCGTCTCCCCTCATCCCCTCATTCCAATCGCCCGCCTTTTTTTTTGGCGTCCTCCTAAAAAGAATGGCCCGCATAACTGCTGCTTGCCCCTGCAGGCTCCAAAAGGTGAAGCAAGCACCCACTCGCTTCGACCCTGGCTGCCTGCATTATCGCACACCACTTCGTCCGGTCCCGACTTGCTTCTCCCCGCAACGCACACATTCAGGCTTTCGCCACAGGTCTTGCGTCGCAGGCGGCCGTTGCATATCTTCTTCACCTTAGATATCCCTGCCCGGAAGCGACGTAAGACTGATGCTTTGGCTGTCTGAGCTCCAGTAATATTTAGACGCCGCCTCTGCACCCCCAACTGGGGCCTTCCCCGCACCGGTTTGCTTTCGAGTGGCCTGGTTGTCCTTCCCCCCCCCCCCCCCCCCCCCCCCCCCCCCCCCCCCCAC
>SRPY01000329.1:0-34122 GCA_018360145.1 Claviceps africana | reverse complement strand
AAAAAAGAAAAAAGAAAAAAGAAAAAAGAAAAAAGAAAAAAGAAAAAAGAAAAAAGAAAAAAGAAAAAAGAAAAAAGAAAAAAGAAAAAAGAAAAAAGAAAAAGTATGGAACTAGGGGAAACAAAATCGTGCCGGGTTTGGCACTCATCAACTCACGAGGGGGCAGGTAGTTCATCGTCGTGCCGGTGTCGACAATGTAGGGATACTTAGTCTCATCACTCATCTTGTCCCATTTGATACCGTCGGGGATGATGGTGTAGAATGAATATCTCCAAGATGCTTCGGCCGAGCCGATGAGATTTGCCTAGATGCCATGTTCGGTCAACGACGGGGTCTCGTGCCGGCGGCCCGCGCTACTTCTTTCCGACCCCCTTGCAAGGACAAGACAAGGCTGCAATCGACTTACAACAATGAGATCCGTGGCAGCGTAATTATCGTACTGTGAGACGGTCGGCGGCAAGCCGCCCCAGCCGATAATGCCGTCCGAAGAGTTCTTCATGAGGGTGACGCTGAAGACGGGATCGATGCTCCCCTGCATGACGGCGTTGGTGAGGAAAGGCACATACTGGATGGCATTCCACGACGCCTCCTGCCCTATGGCACCATAGTAGGCGCTGGTGATGGACGGATAGGCGAGACCAAGGACGCCGACCGTGAAGTTGTTGCCGTGCCAGTACGTGTAGTTGGCCAGACCAGCCTGCTGACGCGTGGCAGTCACGCCGCCACAAGCAATGTCGCTGTATCCCATGGGCCCAAAGATTTTCTCTCCAGAGCCATACCTGAGGTAGAAATGGAGATCGTCAATGGGGCCGTCGCGAAAGTCCCTGACGTGGGCGTCGCCGAAACCGCAGTCGGGCTCGCTGTGCTTGGCCCCGTGGGAATCGTGGCACTCGAATCCCTCCTGCACGGCCCATGTGTCGGAGCTGCCCGTGTCGAGAAGGAGCCAGACGGGGACGCCATCCCACCCGCATTGGATGGCATACTGGGTCGAGAAGGTGCCGGCCGTGGTGATGTTCTGATACGTGTGCTGGCCGTGGGACGGCGGCGTCCGGAGCACGCTGACCAAGCTGGACACGGCATGCCTGTTTCCCGACCGGCCCCTGATGCTGGAGATTCTTGAAACCCGAGCCGTCTGCTTGTCCGCCGTGGGCTGGACGTGGGCCTTGGCGCGCTCAAAGGTGAAGCCGTTGAGCGGCTTGGATAGGTCCCAGCCGGGGGGCGCCGCCGCATCGTGGAGAGCGGGCAGGCTGGACGGCGGCGATGCTTGCGCGGAGCAAAGTGCCAGCACGTACAGGAGCAAGAGAAGGCACTCCATTGTCTTTTTTGTCTTCTTCCTTCTCTATCTTTTGTTTCTCAACCTCGAGTTTTCTGGTCCTGCGCAATCGAACGCTTTCACGGGGTACCGCGGGATTGGTCAGGACGGGGGGACTGTTTTGGAATCACAACGTTTGACGGAAGAAGAAGGGTTGAGTATTGAACGACTTGGCTGGCTGGACAGAAGAATCTCGAAAGCGATGATGACGGACCACGGGTTTGTTTGGCTTTTTGTTGTTCTCGTCTATTTTTTTTTTTTTATGTTGTATCTTGTTTTTCTTCCAAAGAAGCCAAAGTAGGGAAAACACGAGCCAATTTCCAGTCTCTGGCTCTCCCATCCAGTCAAGGCCGGACCAAAGTGAAAAGAGGAGGAAAGCCAATGTATCTTGTATCCAAACTGCCCGACAGCTGTCCGCACTGCACCGGCCAGTCTGTCCGCCCATCCGGCCCTCAAAACACGCCATGATCCGTCTCCCCCCACCCGCCGGGTGGCAGACAAGCTGAAAGGGAAGGAGAAGGCGCGAGGCAGCAGCTTTCCGTCCTTAGCCGGGCCCGGTTGCCAAGCGAGGACAAAGTTTGCTGGGCAATCCGTGTGTTGGATTCGCAGCCGCTTTCTCGCGCGGAGGGGGGGGGGAGGTTTCCAAGATCATGTCGTTTCCCTGGACGCGGGGTTTTTGGTCCCTTTCGAACGAGGGCGGGATGGGACAGAGAGTAGGAGGACCATGATGGCCTCGGAGCACGTATGTTGACTTCCTCGCGGTCCTGCCTGGCGTGCCCCTCGCACTGACGTTTTGCTGTAGCACCGCTGGGGCGACACCACTCAAGTTGACACCTAGGAGCCGACATTTTGAACGACGGGGCACCACGGGCACCTGTCGCGACGCATCTTGTTTGCGGGCGTGAGCCGGATCGGTGTCAGGTTCATTGTGCGGAGTACGAAGGGACAGGCCAGGGACGGGAACAGTTTGCTCGTCGGGTGTTGTTGTATCCGCGGGTATACGTAGATGACGGAACGTGGTTCGCTTGTCTGTCTGTCTGTCTATCTATCTGTCTTTTTTTCTTTCTTTTCTTCTTTCTTCCTTTTTTTTGAGAATAAAAAAACTGAAAAAAAAAAAAAATAAAAAAAAAAAAAATAAAAAGTCTCAACTCAACAGTTTGTTTGTTTAATGTCGTATCCGCAGCCGGTACACACAAATAGCCAAAAGTGGTTCCCCTTGTCCGTCTTTTTCTTCCTTCCCGTCTTTATTCTTTTCCTCCCTTCTTTCCTTTTCATCCTTCTTCAAAAGAACAAAAATCAATAAGCAAAACTAAAATCCACCCATCAAAAGGCACCTACAACCCACCCCGTCACCCACCACCCTCGCACAAGCCTCCGCCAAAACAATCGGCATACAAAACGCGTTGTCTCGGTCTCCGGGCCGAGAGAGACCACCGAGCCGACGGGACCGTGGCTGATGCCTCTTGCCATACGTCGAACCTGGAAGCACAAGATATGGCAGAAAGGGGCCAAAACCAAAACCAAAACCAAAAAAAAAAAAAAAAAGGAGGAAAAACAAGGAGGAAAATAGTGGACTGCACTCCTTGACGATACATGTTGCATCTTGTTCAAAGGACAAGCCGCGCCAGGCAGAACAGAACGTGACCAGGGGGGATTCGTAGACATTCTTATCCGGTACAGCTCTACTATTTTCATCTACGCAGCCATGACGTGTGACCAGTGGGAAAAAAGGTTGTCATTATCACGCTGCTTGTCGTGCCTGTCTTCATCTATGCATCCAAGGTCATGGTGTGTTTTCACAGACTCCTGTATACAAAAGTGCCATTGCGTTTGCCTTTTACCCTTCAGCCGAGTGACGTAACGGCCGTCACACCGTGTACAGAATCTTGACGCGTCTTCCTGCTTCAAGTTGTTTCCAAGTCAGAGAGCCCGGCTGCCTATATGTGTCCCAATATTTGGTATAGAAAGCATAATAATCATCCGCATGCATGCCCAGAAACTCCGAGCGCCATGGCAAATAACGTTTGTTTGTCCCGAAACAGCCCCTTAAGGTGCCAAAGAAAATATGTAGAATAAACAAAGGAGGGAAAAAAAATTGACAAAAAACTCCTTGGCCATGCAGACATGTATCGAGCTTGTACAACTTCGAAATGAAAATTCCTCGTTTCCCCAAAACGACCCACTCGTTTTCCTGGTTTAAATCAGACTCGTTGTTTCTTGCGTTGCTCTTGGGGTGTGTCTTCTGCTCTGCGCTTCTCCGGCGCTGCAGGAGCTTTTTCGCAAACATCGCCGAGACCCTCGTCCTCCTCGAGACATGCGTCGCATTCCTGGTCGAATCCATGTTGTTCCACGAACACGCCACGTTTGCACTGCCCAAAGGCACCGGCGTTTTTCGACTCCAGGCAGGCCAATTGCTGTGATAAATCCTCCCATGTATATGGATCACCGCATCTGGTACAGTATCCTGAGAAAGCCAAAAGTCGACACATGTTGTTTATTTTTTATTTATTTTTTCTTTCTCTCTTTTTTTTTTTGGTTCCAAGTACAAATTAGACGTCAAGTTGGCGGACGACGAATTCGTCAAAACTGTGCAGTTGGACCACGTGCTCGCCCTGATTATGCTGGACTTTGCGACGTATTTGTTGTCGAGACAAGAAACTGCCGTGCCCGTATATCGGTCGCAATCTTTGACTTCCTGAAAGACCGATAATGCCTCGCACCCAAGTAGCCGCCAGGGTTATGATAGCCCTTTTTTTCTCTCTCTTCTTCTTCTGTTCCTCTATACTTGGACACACTGATGGGTTGGTAGACTCAGAAGCGAAGATGTTCGACTATAAACGGACGTCTTGCAGAAAAGACACGACAGTGTTGAAACAGAATAGTGAAGCCCGAGATGAGCGGTACGTGATGGACAGCGAGAGGAAGGGAGGGCAAGCGACGCAGCGCAGGCTATTTAAATGGTATAGATCAGTCAGTCTGTATGAATCGAAGAAGTGAGCAGGTCAGAGGCAACGGAAGGATAGCAAGAGCAACAAGAACAAGAAACAAAAGGCCGCCAACATAGCCGTTCCGTCCAGCAAGTAGCAACTCAATCACGATGCATACACCCCCATATCCGTTTGCCACACGAGTCCAGGTCGCATGCACATGAGCAGAGAGAACAGAGAGCCTCCGGTGCGTAGAAGCAAATTCCCAGGACCAGGACGCAGTGGGTGAAACAATGAAACGGGGTTGGACAACGGGGAAGAATCTCGTGAAGTGACCCGCGGCAGAAGCATACAGTATTTGCTCGGTGCCGTGTGTAGTGCGTGAGCTACGTGATGGGTTTTTTTTGGTTTTTTTTTTCGTGTGGTCCGTCGTTTATGAGCGTGCGAGCGTGTGTGCGGGACGGTTGTTTTTCGATTCACACGATGGTTTGTGATGGATGGAGCTCTCAGCTGATGCGGTTGCCCAAGATGCCCCCCGTAGCAGCAACGACTTCCGACCGACGCCCGACGGACATCCGATACTGGACAGTCAATGGCCGAGGCGAGGATCAGAAAGACGAAAAAGGACGAAGAGAGCCGAAGCCGAGAATTGTCCGAGAAAGGAGCAGATGAGCCTCGATCATGGCACGAACGGGTAGGTCGCTGGCGTTCAGATTGCCTCGGCGGTCGGTGTTTCGTCGGTCCAAGTCGCACGGGAACATGTGGCTGCGAGAGGACTCGCTCCCGCAACGAAGCAGCGCTCGCGGCCGGATTTTGCGTGCGATATCCCTATCACTCGGGAGAGTGAGTCGGAGGGCGACCAGACGTCTTGTCGTGAGAAGAGGATGCCTGCACCGGGGCTTGTTGGGAGTTTGGAGAAACAAGGCACAGCCATGATTCCATGAAGACGGATGGAGCACGCACTTACATACCTCTTGGTACCAAGGCACACTTGGGTGGGCAGAGTAGGCGGCAGGTGGCAGGTGGCAGGTGGCAGGTGGCAAAGTGGGGGCGGGTCCCTGCCTGTCTAAAGTATACCAAGTACTGAGTAAGTACCTAGGTAGGTACCTAGGTACTTGGCTTTGTGCTTAAGATACCTGGATATCTAGACACCTCTAGTATTCAGTAGGTGAGAACGAGGTACTGCAAGGCAGTGAGTACAGCAAAGTGCCGCAACCCTGTTTTGCTGCGCGAGCGGCACGCATGCAATGAGGCGGTCATGGGCATTTCCAGCCAGACAGAGAGAAGCCCAAGTCTGCACATCCATCATCCATGTTGCCAGTCAGTCAGCTCGACTGGCTTGGACCGCACAACACAACACAACCCAGCCTCGGACGGTCCACGGCCCACGGCCGACACACCCGACACAAGACACAAAAGGTGCGTCGTGACAAGGCACGCAACACACACGACGCGGCTTTGGTGTTTGTGTCGCCCTCGCCCTCGCCCTCGCCCTCGCCCTCACCCAGCCACCACGTTGCCGTTTCACCTTTTTTGACCCGCCGCTGCACCCGTTTTGAATTCAAGGCAGTCCTGGACGCTCGTCCCATCGCAGGGCCTAGCCGTGCTTAGCACCTGCCTTGGTACTCGCCTTGGGTGGGTACCTGCCTAGCGGGCAGAACGGCTGGCGGGAACGGCTGCCACCTGATACGGACGGCAGCCGCGGGTAGACGGCGCTAAAGCTGGCAGGCGCGAGTCGATCCGGGCCTGCCACGTCCATGCCGGCCGGCCTCGTGTCAGACCAGACCAGACCAGACCAGACGCCGTTGTCGTGCGCGAGGCGCGAGGGAGGGGCTGGGACATCCCGGTCGGCACATGGCCTGAAAAAGAAAGACGGGGAAGGAATGAATGCCCACGACGCAGCCCTGCCAAGCGCAGTGCGGGCTGTACAGTGTACATACATGTACGTGTACATGTATACTTTATCCAGTGTTGTATGCACATGCCGCACGCAGCAAATGCAATTTTTCGCCACGGTGAGCCGAACCAAGTGCGAAATGCTCTTCTCTTTCCGGACACCAACCCACGAGGTACAGTAAGTCCAGGTAATTTCCCCATACAACCGTGGTGTAAAAGTTTCGGAATTACTCACGACCCACTGTACTAGCCCAGCGCGTCACCAGACGGGCGACACGCCAGCATCATGTCCTACTGCGTGTTTAGTTATTCATCATGTCCCGCCAGACTCGGCCCACATTCCGGCCGGGACGTGGGCGAGACGGGGAGGGGAAAGCGACCGCCCGGCCCCACGTTCGTGTCGATGATCGGATCAGGATGAAATCAGCATGGCACCACCACCTGCACCCTGCGAAACGGCATGCCAAAAGAACCATGTCGGTCATTTCCACCATGCGTTTCTGGGCGCCCCTTCCCCGCCTTCTTTGGGCGCAGGAGATGCACGGTCGACGCGGGACTGTCGCAATTCGCCTCTCCCTCTCTTTTCTTTCCTCTCCTCTCCTCTCCTCTCCTCTCCTTTCCTGCTTCGTTCTTTGGTGGGGCCGTGAAGAAAACAAGATCAGGTAAGCACGCCGGGTAGGCGAGTGTGAATTGGTGGGCCGTTCTGGTCTGGGGAGGCGTCTTTCTCGATTCACGGACTCCGCCAGAGATGAAAGCAGCATTGTCGAATGGACGGACAAGCGTCAGTCACGGCCAACAAGTCGTCACGCATCACTCACTCGGCCGACAGAGACAACAAAATTCATCGCATGGATTCTAAACTACTATTATTGGAGACCCCTGGTTGTGCAGGGACAAAAAGAAAGAAAGAAAGAAAGAAAGAAAGGGGAAAGAATCAACGAGAAAAGAAGAGGAAGAGGAAGAAAAAGAGGGAGCAAAGAAGAAGAAAATAAAAAGAAAATAAAAAGAAGAAGAAAGAAAAAATGTCTTGCCAAGGCCAAGTTGCCCGTTGTTCTAGTTGTTCCCGGCGTCGACTCGACTCGCATAGTCCGTAGCATTCCGTCGTCGCAAATAGTACCTCCTCTATAGCAAGGGAAAATCGACAATAACGTGCATGTGGAGGAGCAAAGCGTACAAGCGCAAATGAGACGGGCTCACCCATATCACAATTACCGAAGCCTTGTGCGCCGAAAAGAAAAAAAAAACCAGTCGAACAAGAGTAATACCTTCGGGGGCAAGATCGGTCAAGAGGTGAGCAATGGCCGTGGAGGGGGAGTGGTGCATGATGCACCATCTTGTACATCCCAACATGAGCAGATGCGGCATCTCAGAAAAACTCCCGTCCATGTAGTGGCGAGATGGTGGTGAAAAGGATCAATCCTTTGCGTCTTATGCCGCCCTGGACCAAGGTTTCTGCGTCGCATGTCGCCGTGGCTGGTCACATCAGACCAGGTCAAAACGTACTCCAGCACCAGTCATGGAATGCACATGGCCCGTTTCAAAGGCCCTGGCCGACCGTACACTTGGAAAAAGCAAATCCAACAAGGACAAGACGAAAAAGAAGGAAAATAAACAAGACAAGAACCAACATGGTCGAGGGGGGTTCGGAAGCTCAACCGTAACGAATGCCCTTGCGACATGGACCATGGTACGAGGTCGTCCTTCAAACGCGACATGTTAGGCACAATCAAGTTTGTACGTCCAGGGAGTATCAAGAACACGTTGAGCAAGCTGCGTCGACCACGGTGACGGGTGACAACACATGCCCTGCGTCGAGATGCTCAAATAGTTCATGAAAGAACAAACCACCCACCACCACGCGCGCCCTCACCCCTCACCCCTCACCCTTTTCACTTTTCACTTTTTTCTTTCTTCTTCTTTCTTCCTTCTTCTTTTTCTTTTTCTCTCCTCCTCATGCATCCATTCCTCCAGGATTGGGTTTTTGGTTGTGTCGTCGGCATGGGCCATGACCAGAAATAGTTTGTAAAACATAAATAGCAAGAATGATAGAGCAACGTCGAGCTGTGACACCGCCTGTCGAATATGTCCGGGATTCTCTGCAGCAACGAAGCAAAAAAGTGTAACCAAGTCATCGGCAATTTTGTGTGCACGCGTTCATCAAGGACAAATCAACAGCATCGTCACTTCTCCCCCTATTGAAAGGCCTGGGGCGCACAGAGGGGGAGGTCAGAATCAAATGCAACAAATCGTACATCAGTGGACACCATCACATATTCACGCGCCATATGCGTTTTTGTTCTTCTTTCTTCTTTCTTTCCTTTTTCGGTTTCTTTTTTTTTTCCGAGTCAAAAGAGGCAGCATCAGTCAGGTCAAGGCATCTCGCATGGTTGTCATGCTATGAATGTCTTCACAGCGCAAGCTCGATCAAGGTCACCTGGTCAAGATGTGCAAGGAAATCGCCGTCATAAGTGGAGGGGTGTCATCACTATGAGCCACCAGCAGGGCCACCTGTTGGTGCTTGTCCGTCACCGGTTTGTTGCTGCTGTTGTTGGTATATCAAGGACTGGTACCATAGCCTCACGTAATTCTGATATCCGCCATCTGGGCAAACGAGTCAGCGTCAGTTCGCCGCTATCCCTTGGATGTTCGTCATAAAAGAGAAAAACTCGAAAGGACTTACATTGAGCGTAGGGGTCAGCACCATCGCCGGATGAGGCTCGGTGTGGGTTAGCAGATGTGTCTGGGCCTTGCGAATACGAAGGTCTTTCAGGATCCTGATGTCCCCGGCCCCGAGGGGGACCGCTACGATCACCACTCTTTTGTCGCTATGGCGGCTCGTCAGTATTTGATTTGGTGGGGTTTTTTTTTTTATTTTTTGTCCTTTTTAGTAGTTTTTCTTCACCACTTTCTTCTCTTCGGGGAATTCAGACGTACCACAGCATCAACCTTTTCTTCAATCGCTAGTTTGGCTCGTGAGATACTATCTCGCGAACCGATGAGAGCAATTTCTCGCTGGACTTCGCCAGGCCCAGAGGACTGGGCCACATTGATCTTGCAACCTGTCGTGTTCTGCATGTCGCGGATCGTCTCGCCACCTTTTCCAATAATCATGCCCACTGCATCTGATGGTACATAAATCGCGTCATTGATCTTGTCGGGGCCACCCATACCTGGCCCCTCCCTGGGTGGGAGTTCTGAGCGAGATGGAGCGGCCGCACCCTTCTTGACGACGACAGCAGCAGCCCCGTCGCCTCTTGTGTCGCTATCCACGATTTCCATGATCAAGTCTTTGGCACGCGCTGCAGATTCCACGGAACCGATAAGATTGACTGGTCGCAAACCATTGACGCTCTTCGATTCTCCCACGATGTTGATGTGGCAACCCGATCGTTCTTGGAGATCACGAATTGTCTCGCCGCCGCGGCCAATGATCAAGCCAACCGTGCGGTCTGGCACCATGATTTGCATGTGATCTTCGCCGTCTCGCAGAGGAGCAGCTCCACTCTTGTCTAGCTCTTGACTCTTATCCTGGGGTCGATTCAAGGCTCCCATCCCGCTATCCTCAATTATCCGGTTGATGGCAGTCTTCACGTCGGCCCGGCGTGGCCTGGGGCCTGTGATTCTGCATTGACGAAAGGGGCCACCGTCAGTAGCAGCAAGGAATTGTACACGGCAGTTTGTATCTGCTTCTATACGACGCAAGTTCTCGCCCAGGCGTCCGATGATGAGCCCTACTAAGCTCGACTCGATTTGAATCGTCTCTGAGTTGTCGTCTGATCCACCACGATGCGGTGACCTGTCTCGACCACTGCCCCCGCCACCCGCGCCCGCTCCTCCTCCTCCTCCTCCTCCTCCTCCACGAGGTGAGAAGCGCCCTCTGGTGGGCGGCGAGTATGACCGATCGCGTCCATGATCCCTTGCAGAAGCACCACCACGGCGGTCATCTCGATAATCACCGCGGGGCGGGGAGCGAGACCGGTCTCGACCATAATTCCGATCACTACTTCGAGGCTCGGAACCGTAGACAAGAGGACGATCGTACGAGGTGGCACCTTTGTCAGTAGCATATGCTCGAGCCTTGGATACAACATCATCGAATTTCATTGTGCCAGAGTTGACAGGGCGGATGGCGCTCAAGTCCAAGCTGCCGCTGGCGGCCGGAGTTGGCAGATGGCCAGATGCCACGTATCCTGGGGCACCTCCGGGAGGGCCTTGGTAAGAATGCGGCGGGGCGGATGAAGGAGGGGGATATGGCTGTCCAGGAGGTACAGGAGGAGTCTGGGAAGACGTGCCAGCGGGCGGGCGTTGAGCAGCTAGTATGTCGGTGGTCAATTTATTGTCCAGCTTGTTGTCCAGGCAGCTCGTGGGCAGCAAAGACTGAAGCGAGCAGGAAAACGTACCGAGTGCGGCCAGAATGCTCTGGATGTCGGGATGCGATTCAGCCATGACAAAAAAAATTTGATGGCGTCAGAGCGCCAAGGTGGCAATAGCAGCCTGACAATCAACGGGAAACTCTATGATGCCGAAGCAATGGCAGAGGCAGAAGCCGCGACTATGGAGGAGTCGACGAATGACGGCGCGTGTGATGCAGGCGTCCGACACGCTGTCCAGAAGCTGCTTCCGCCAAGCTCTGCGGTGCCTTGTCGCCGTCGGAAATAAAGAATCGCCGGCAGAGAGTGCAGCTCAGACGGATTCAACGCGGCAGCTGCTGCGGCGGGAGGGCGGGAGTAGAGTTTGGCAAGAGGGAGCTTGAGAAGCGCATCTCATGACCAAGGGAGGTAGGAATAGTGTCTGGTCGCTTGCGAAAGGCAGAGTGCAGAGTGCAGACATGTTTTTTTTGCGGTCTGGCTCGCAACGACTGGGGTGCCAGCAGCCAGCAGCTCCAGGCGGCGCGGGCGGAAGAACTTGTGGCCGGGGGAGCAGCACCATGTCAGGTACGAATTACGACACCACGAGCACCGAGAGTCCGCATCAAGGTCTTGCTTGCTTGACCCGGAAGTACCCCGCGATCATGGATGCGACAGCAGCGACGCGACCCACTCAAGACAGCCGCACCTGCAACAATTGCCGTGGTTCGAACCAACCACCCGCGACACAGTGTTTCAACCTGCCAACACTGTCATGACTTGTGGACGTTGAACCAGTCACAGTGCTACCAGCGCGCCCTATGAATCTGCTGGGTCGATGACTTGGGGGGCCAGCCTTGCCTTGCGGGCGGGTATGGACATTTCCAAGCTACGAGGTACACGAAGTACTTTGTACCTAAGTACCTAGTAGGTAAGTAGGTACCTAAAGTAGGTACTTGGGTGGCTCGGAGGAGGGGGGCCTCGGATGAGGTGGCGATGCCGGTGCGAGCCCGTGGAAGACGTGGAAGGCACTGGCAGTCACAACTCGGGCTAGGACAAGAACATGACGCGGCGCGGCCTGACAAACAATGGGGCTTTCGCCAGGACGGAGCCTCGGCCCAGAGCCAAGAGCCAGCAGGCGAGGGCGAGAGGCTTGAGGCAAGTGGTGGAAAGGTCAGAAGGTCAGAAGGTCGGAAGGTCAGAAGGTCGGAAGGCCAGAAGGTGAAGAGCTTCCGATGCCGAGTCATCCGACGCAGCACGTATCCGCCCGCAATTGCTTTCGTTGTCCTCGGGGCTTTTTGCTTCTTCCTCTCTCTTTGTTTTTCTTCCTCCTTATTCATCTCTTCGTCTTCCTCCATCTCGCCTGTGAGAAGCCATTCCTCCTAGTGGCCATCCCAAATTACCAATCGTCATCCTCTCGTCGCATCCCACAACTTGTTCGTCGTTGATATTCATCTGCGCATCCTCGACCAGCGTTTACGATTTTCCCATTGAACCAGCGCAATCGTCCTATTCCAGCGCGGTATATCTTGGCTGCTTTGTCCTGGCTTTCTTGGTCTACTTCATTTTCTACTACTCCTGGCCACGACGCTCGACTACATGTGTTCCCGAGTCGTCGTCGAGCACCGGTGCAAGCACCAAGTGCTTCGAGGTTATACTAAGTGTTTTCGGGAAGACTGTCCCGGTCCGAACAAGGAGGATCTCTCCACCGACGCAGACGACTGCCCGCAATGTGAGGCCAAAAAGCGCTTCCGATCCTCCCGATGGTGCTCCGAGGGATGCTGCTGCGTCTGCATGTAACACGGGATTTACCGGTCCAGCCACAGCCATGTTTTGTCACGGAATATCGGAACGAAGAAGGACGGTCATGGTCATGGATGGGCCAAGACAAGACAAATGGATGGTGTTTATTGGAAAGAGCGAAATATGTTTTTTATTGGTTCATGTATTGGCATTTGTTTTTCTATCTTGTTTTTTTTTTTTTTTTTTTACCCGCGAATTTTCTGCCCGGGGTCAAATCTTCATGGGAAGGGGCTGTTGGGCGTTGTGCTCTAAAGTCTATTGGAACGAGGCATGAAACTGGAAGGGCAGGCTGGCGCAAGTTGAGCAAGAATGGAGCGAGAACGCTTGAGCGCACAAGATTCGGTCCGAGAGGGCCACGTACATACCTCTTACATAGTACTTACCTAGATCAAGTAAGGAAGTACCTAGGTACTTACTTAAGGTAAGTAGGAAGTACTTAAGGTAAGTACATACAGTTGTATGTACAAGCCGATCCGTGACTGGCGTGAGGCTCTAGTGACACCAAGTAGTGGCAATCGTCATCGGAGGTCGGGGGTCGGCGACTCCATGTTTCCATGTTGCATCAAATGTTTGCTGTCGACGCTTCAGAGACACCAGACATCCATCCCGTCGGGCAAGTGCAGGCTGGGAGCACCGGAGATCGTGCAGGGGATCTTGCAGGGAAGGTCTAATGCTCCAACCTGCCGTGAAGCCCGCGTCTTGGGTCTGTGTCACACATCACGTGACAGATATGTATGTAGCTTAGCTGCCCAAGGGGCCCTATGGTAGAGAACATGCTCCTTTTATCCTCATTTTGCCACCCCTAGGTGTCACAATTGGTAGCAATTACACGTTGCGTTCGTCAATTTGCGACTACCAGAACTAAACTAGAATTTTATTATCTCTGTTTTATCTTATTCTTTTCTATTAGTTCTTTTTCTACTAGTTCTTTTCTATTAGTTTAATGTTAGTACAGACACCTATAAAATAGCAAATTTTAGAAGTACAATAAATTTATTAATTCCTTTAGTTTAATGAGATAAATATCCTCTCTATAACCTATTAACAACGCTGGCTTATGCAGTATCTAGCCCTTAATTTTAAGCTATATCTATTAGACAATCCCTATAACTATCTAGTGGAGTGGGCAAAGAAGCGTCGAATATTTAACAACTTCTTTAAGAAGTGGACAGCATTTATAGCATATTTTTAGCTATTAGATTCACTTAAATTATCTACTACTCTACTTAGTTTACCGCTGCTAGAGCTAGAACTACCTACTAGTTAATCTTATAAGATTACACTAATTTAAGGATAATAAAAGCCTTAAATTTAACTAGGCCCTTTAGATTTTAGCATTAAATCACGGCCTTTATTCTAACTATTTGCTAGTCTTTTTCGCTAATATATTATATTAGACCTATTAGGGAGTTATAATTCGCTACTATAAGTGTTAAGCACTAGACCTTCTACCTTAGACTGCTTAATAAATTAGCTTACTTTATTAAAGTTAGTAGGTATAGGTTATAATTACTAGATATTACCTAATTTAGTAAGCTTAGATTTACCTTTAGGAAGGTATAAAGGGGCTTACTTAATATTAAATAGGGAGGTAGCTAACTAACCTTCTTTATTAAGGTCTGCTTAAATGCCTATAAATCCTCCTCCTATATTGTTATTAGTTATACAATCTCCTCTACCTTCTCTTCTACTATTACTATTACTATTTATATACTCTTTACTTATATATTCTATTATATTAAAACCTAATAGTAGTATAGATACTAATAGCGCTGCTAGCACAGCTAGGTAAAGCCCTGCTAGATTCTCTTTTAAGGCATTAGTGACTACTATTACAGAGGTTATATAAATAATAAACACTATTATAGTATAATAAAATCATTAGTTAGCACTGCTCTCTTAGCTTTTATAGGGGAATAGTAACTAAAATAATAGAGGTAGTAACCTTAATTAGAACCACTATAATAATAGATAGTTATTGTCTTTAATACCTATATTAACTATAGTTTAGGCATTATAGGCTATTAACATTAGCTTTTTTAACCTAAGGGTTAATAATAAAAAAGGCTAAGGCATTATAGCAGACAGTAAGTTTACTATAACAATTTATAAATATATTTATATATTTACTTAGCGTTTAAAGGATATTATAGAAAGTTACTTTAAATAGGCTATTAAAGAAATATAGCTTTTTTATCTTTATAGCTAGGCACTTAACTAGTATAGTTAATTATTAATAACTATAGAATAATAGTTACTATAAGAAGCTAGTCTTAAAACTATTTATAATTATTTAATTAAGTAATTTAAAGAGTCGCCTTTAGCAGCTCTTACTTATATTAAATCTGCTAAATATACGTTATAAAAATATTATATTAGTAAGGATTTAATAATTTTTATCTATAACTTACTATGTAATACTAGAGCCTATTTTTAAGATAAGGTTATATAACTACGGACTATATATTAAGCATTTAACCTATACATTTAGTCTATTATCCCGCCACCTATAGATAATATAATAATTAATTCTTTTTTAGTGTAGCTTTATAATTAAGAGTCTATTATTATAGCACTAGCTAAGGAATGCTATAAGTAAGTTATTAATTAATAGTTCTAAGAAGCGGCAGTATATAGATAATATACCTTATAGTTTACTCTATAATAGCAATAGTAGTATAGGCAGTTTTACATTAATTATAATAATATATTTAGTAGATAGGGTTTTACTCCCTAGCTATAGATAATTTCTACTATAGGATTATTGCTACACATTAATAATTGCCTATATAATAATTATAACTATAGCTTCTATAACTTATAGAACTATAATAGTAGTGGTTATAGATAGTTTTAGTTTAATTAAATTTGTCTATATAGTTAGTTTTTATAATAACTTGCTATAGAGTAGTCCACCCTATTTAGCACAGTTAATTAACTAAGTTAGCTTAATACTATACTATAGCTATAGGCAGTATATTTTATAAATAGTTATATAGATAGACTTTCTAAGGATTCTTTATAGCTATAGATATTAGATATAACTTAAATAGATATAGTGTAGCTTACTAATATATATATAGGCGACAATTTATATATAGAATATATAGATATTAATGTATAGCTTCTATTCCCTAAAGTAGAATAGCAATATAATTATAAAGATAATTAGGGAGGAATCCCGTTTAATAGAGATTAAACTAAATACATTTAGTTTATTAGCTTACAATAACCTATAAAAATGTGTTGTATTTACATAGCTTAATTTACTTTTAATAATGCCTTATTTAGACATTTATTATAAGACTATAGCTTACTTAGGTAGGCACTAGTAGCTTTTAATAACACTTTAGACTTTTATTCTTCTTTATTTAGTAACACTGCATTTTATACTTACACTGTTAGCGAGAGTTAGTTTATTATTAAGTTAACGGCACCTCTACTTACTTATTTTATCCCTTTACTATAAAGGATAGATTTGCCTTATAAATTACCTATTATCCGTTTTAACGTTAATTTACAACGTAACGCTAGCGTAGGCTTTGCTTTTTAGGCATAGATATATCTACAGTTATAGATATGCCTGGATCTTAATTAACTTAATATACAGTATAATATTTATTGTAATATTAGTTATTTAGTTACATTAGTAAATAAGCCTTAAATCGCTTATTATTATTTAGATATAGAAATCTGCACTTACGCTAAACTAATATATATTAAAGGCATTAATACTAATAAATTTTCTATATTAAAATATATACTTCTACTAATAAATTTCATTAGTTATATAACAGATAGCACTATAGTAATTATATCCTTTATTAAAGAGGTGTTATTAGTATAATTGCTAGGAGTGTATATACTCTTAGGTATAGATTATTTAGTACTAAAATGTATAGATATTATAATTAGTAAGGGTTAAACAATTGTAGGTACTTATAATAATATTGCTATCCCTATAGCTATATAGTATACTTAATAGAAAGTGGATATATTAGTTAAGGCCTAAGATATAATAACTATTAGCTTAGGTAAGACAGCTATTGTCCTTATAGTATATAAACTAATAAAGTATAATTAAGTGCTTTTTAAGCCTAAGAAATAGCTATGTTTAGGCGTTTATATAGTAGTAGCTAATAGCACTATATAAAATATTATTATATATAACACTAGCTAGAAACCGGCTATTATTAAGCGGAACTAAGAGATAGGTCGTTTTTAATCTCTAGATCCTATAGCTATAGTGTGTGTTATTAATGTCTCCTAAGCTTTAGAAGCGGCAGAATTAGTATTAGTTACTAAACATTATAATAAGTAATATCTTATTATCCCGGAATAAATTCTACGTAAATTAAATACTTTAATACACTATAATATAAGGGTTAACTTTTACGATTTTAAGAATCTAACTAAGCGATAATAGATAAAAGATCTATTAATGGAATTTAGTTAACTATTTATTAACAAAGGTTTTGTATATATTCCGCTTAATAAATATATATAGATCTAAATAAAGCTAGAATAGCAGGATATAATTCTAAAGAAATGTTGAGTTTATTCTATTAAACTAGACAATTATAAGGTTATTAAATAGATTATATATAAGTTAGCGGCAGCTAGTAAAGCCTACTGTATAATAGGTTAAGTCCCCTTTACGTTTCCTGTATTTATTATTTAAACTGGCTAGGGTGAGACACGTAAAGGCTGTATAGTTGTTGATATATGTGGCTTAAATGCTATATTGTTATTAAATGCGTATTCTATACGCTAATAGAACGAAATTCTAGCTAAGATAGCTAACGCTATGCACATTACTATTATAGATGCTATATTATTTTACTACTAGTAGCTAGTGTATTTAAACTTGCGGTAGGCATTAATAGTTATTATTTATAACAGTTAATATATATTTAATATACTAATTATAGAATATAAAGGGTTAAATATATACATCTAGCGTTATATAGATAACCTTCTCTAACAAACTACAGCTTCCGCTTATTGTAACGATATTATTATTGCCTTAAATAGCTTTAACTGTTATATAGCTAATCTATAAGTAGTCTGTTAAAAACTTTTAGAAGCTAATATCTCTATTAACGCTAATAAAACTTTTATAGTATACCCTAAGGCTAAAGTCCTTAGTAAGATAGTTAATTCCTTAAGTATATTAACGCTAATTAAGAAATTAGTAGCTATCTAGCGACTAGAATTCCCTAAGACCCTCTACGCTTTTAAATATTTATTAGGTTTTATAGGAGCTTTATAGCATTTTATACTAAAATATACATTAATTATAGAACTGTTATAAGATTATAAGACTAATTTGTTGCATATCTATTGAGTTATTAAGGCGGACAATGGTAGTATATTTAAAATGTTGGCTAAATCTATTAAGCGCTTTAAGCTAGCCTGCTATAATTAGGCTAAAGTAATTAGCGTTCTATTACCTATTGTCCGCGAAGTTGCTGCGTTTAATGACTTAAAGGCTGCTTTAATAAAGCACACTATATTAGCTTTATTCTCGCTAAAGCGACTACTATTTATTGATTTTAATATATTAAGTTAGGGTATTAGCGTTATAGTATATTACATTAAGGATAAGGCGCTTAAGAAGATAGCACTAACTTCTAATATACTTAAATATCTACTGTATACCGCTATATAACCTATAGCATTTCTATTATATACCTTATTATTAGCTAAAAAGCGTTATTAATTAATAGAATTAGAAATGTGTAGATATATATAGATATTATATAAGTCTTAATAGTAAATTAAGGCTACGCAACGCCCGCTAGTTATATATTTCACTGACTATTACTTTATTATTAATATATTCTATTATTTAAACATTATTAACACTAGTAGCCACTATATAGTTAATAAGAAACTTATTTATACTATAGAATATATTAGTTAATTTAATATTTAGGTTATTTATAAATTTAATAAGGACTATTTAGTGCTAGATGCCTTAAGCTAATTAAAGACCACGGTTCCCACTTATTTAAACAATGCTTTAGGTTAATTAAATAATATACCTAATAACTAGCTAGAGTTATAGTAATTATGCCCTACTATATATTAGAGAGAATAGAACCTAGTGCTAGCGCCTATTCTAAAGTATACAGTGCTATTTATAGAGTAACCTATAGCGTTACTATTAGGTATTTCGCTAGAATATAAATAACTTATATAGTTTAGTTATAACACTAATCCTACCTAGCGATATATCACCACTATCTTATAAGGCAATAATAGCTTAGCGCTTAAAAATTAAGCGGTGTTGCTGTTCTTTTAAGCTGACGATCTCTTATAGAAATAAACGCCTGGTTTTCCGCTGTGTTTATATATACTAAAGCTAGCACTAAAGGATTTATTTAATGCGGTATATAAGGGTAATTATATTAGGTATCCTATACTAATAGAAATTATTTAGCGTTTCTATATTTACTGCAGTTTGCTATAACTTTATTAATATTTACACTCTTGCCCTCTATATTAGATTTATAAACCACAATAACATCCCTAGCATAGTAATTTATAACTACTAATACCACTACCTACGCTATACTATATAATTTCTATTAACTTTTTATTATTATTATTAATGTTGGTGGACGGTAATAACTCTCTACTTATAGTAGTTAATAAGTTTAGTAAATAGATTATGCTAGCTCCTTATTAAAACAATATTAATGCACTAAATTGTGCTAAGTTATTATATAACACGTTATTGCTCGCTAATTAGGGATTGCTAAAAGCTATTATTAGCGACTAAGATCGCCGATTTTTAGCAGCTATATAGAAATTGTTTTAGGAATGTATTAGTACTAAGCTGTTGCACTTAGCAGTATATTATCCCTAAACTAACGGATAAATAGAGCGCACTATTTAGACTATTAAGTTAGCTATCTATATATATTTTGCTAAACTTAATAATATTTAGTTATAGTAGAAAACCCTACTACAGCTATAATTTAAATTTAATAACATTAAAATAATAACTACTAGCCTATTACTTAATAAAGTAGTACTTAGCTTCTCTTTAAACAATATAGTTTTATTACTTTTCTTATAGAAGCCTAATTTACTATAGAAACTAATTAAGTAATTGTAGGCATATAATGCTATTACATTAGCTACTATGCAGATAAAAGCGTATTTTAATAATTGCTATACTGTATATTTCTTTGCTATTAAGGATAAGGTATTAATTCGTTTAAATAACTAAGTATACACTATTCCACGCACTATTAGTCCTAAATATAGTCCTAAGTTTGCTGGTTTATTTGTTATCTTACAGTGTATAGGTAGAGCAGTGTATAAATTAGAATTACTAAATATATAGCGAATTCACCCTATTATTTTAGTTAATTATTTAGAGCTATTTATACTAAATGATTTTAATTGATAATAAGGCGTAACTATATTAGTACGCCTTGCCACCTATAAGGTTTAAGACATTGTAGCTAAGCGCACTAAGTCTAATATTACTATATATTTAATATAATTTAAGGATTTGCTACTGCTTTATAATTAATAGCTACCTACTGCAGTATTAATAAAATTAAGATATAGTAAATAGGCCCTTAACTTTTAAAAGTAAGTAGCTAGCTATTAATACTTAGTATGTTATTATTATTATTATAGCTAAATTAAGGCAGCTTACTTTACTTTTACTTTACTTAACTACTATTTAATTAATTCCACTCTTTTCTACTACTTGCTATTTAATATAAATTTTGCCTTTATTTACTTATTACTCTTTTATTCCTTCCTTTTCTCTTTGTTTATCTTTTCTAAGTTATATTATTAGCTGCTTTCTTTAACTATTATATTTATTAGCACTTATTTAATTTAAAATAAACGTTATGCCTTAACCTTAGCTAGACACGCCTAGCAATACAAAATAGGCAGAGAAATATACCTAACATTTATAGGACTACCTATACTAAGACAAATTTATCTGCAATGTAATTAAATATTTATTATTAACTATTATCCCTAAGGTTAGTAATTAAATTAAAGACTATATATCTACTAGGGAATTTTTATAAGCTAATCTATACTTTATAGTATTGTCTTTTTAGGTAAGTAATAGTAATATTATATATAATTTAGCTAAATAAATAAACAGTAAAACCGCTATACTATCTTATTTATATTTAGTATATACTATTTAAAGTAGCCTTAGTTTATTTTAAGTGGCTACTTACGCTAAATATTCCTAGATATACTTAATAGATATATTAAAGGCCACTAATATAGGTTGCTTAAAAGTACTTAATATTTTAAAATCGCTGTTATTATAGTTAAAGTTAGCGAACTATAACATAAAAATTACACTAACTAAGTTAACACTCTACCGCTTTACTAGCTCTGTAATTAATTTTATTATATTTAGTTTAATAATAGCGTTCACTGCTATTAATACACTACTAGGTTTTAGCAACTCTAATAAATTATCTAATAAACGTTAATATAAATAATCGCTATAATATAACAGCAGCCTTAATAAGGTATTTAATAAACGTTAATATAGACACTTACTATAATGTAAGAGTAGCCTTAATGAGGATATATTAAACCCTAATAAAGTAGAACTTAACTTATTAAATTTATAAACTAAGTAATAGCTTTAATAATATAGGAACAAATTATCTATATTTATTATTAACCCTTTTATATCTATATTCTTATACTTTAATAATGCTTTAAAGATAGATAGATCTTTACCCTTTAGTTAGGCTTTTAATATATCTCTTTTTACTAACCTTAACTCTAACCTAGTCTCTTAGCTTTTAGTAGCTTCTATTACTTATAACGTTTTATTAGTTGCTATAAATAGATTATAGACAGCTGTAGATAAATTAACAGCGGTTATAGAGATATATACTAAATTATTACAGTGTTTAGTAGATAGTGCTATAATACCTGCTAATCTTAACACTTTTAATATATAGCTTCGTTAGTTTACCTAAATAATAATATAAATTAATACTATTAAAACTAATGTTGCGCTTTTAATATAGAAACTTATTAGTAAGATAGAGTTACCTTTTCCTTATAATATACTAAACGCTAATTTTCCACTCCTTAATACCTACTATATAGTATAGTAATAAAATAGCTAAAAAGGCCTTAAAAACAATAGTAAAGGATGTGTTTAGAAGGATAGGTATTTTTGATATAGGTTTTGTGCATTAATAAGGGCATTAAATTTTTGTTAGCGGCAACTGTTACACATTACGTGACAGATATGTATATAGCTTAGCTGCCTAAAGGGCCCTATAGTAGAGAACATGCTCCTTTCATCCTCATTTTGCCACCCCTAGGTGTCACAGTCTGGCTGCCTTGCCTGGTGGCATGGTGACGACCTGGTGGGGACCGCCAGGGTACAGAGAGGGGGCAGGACCGCTCCATGCAGCCAGCATTGTTGATGCCATTCTCCAGAGTCCCCCCCGTCACGCCCCAGTCACGCCCATGGCTTGGTTCCGTCGAACGAATCAGATGCACGACAGCCTTGGTCAGACCAGGCCAGGCCAGGACTGCGTGACGGAAAGAACCAGGCCGGACTGAATAAGAATATGCAACACCGGCCACGTCCACTGGGCACCGCCCACTGGCACCGGCCACTGGACCCCGGATTCGTCTGATGCATCGTCCAGATGCCAACCATATGCAGTCTGTTCCCCAGCAGCACACGCAGTCGATGCCACCGATGCCACCGATGCCAGCAATGCCAGGTGCATCTCTCACGAACCCCATTCCAGGACCGTCCGACCTTGGTCAGCTGTGTGCCGGCCCGACGCCCCATCCCTCTGCGCAATGGCGAAAAAGGCACGCCAAAGAATCAGCTACGGTATGCACAAATGCACAAATGCACACTCCCCAGCCGTCTCCTCGACTCCCGCCCTCCGTCACGCCCGACACCCCTTGCTAATCATGGCCGTCCCTTCGTCTGTACAGTTCTAGAAAACGCCAAGTCATCCGCCGGTGGCCACCGCCTCGGTGTGAACGGTCTCGCTGTCGATGTCAACAATAGCATTCTGTAGGAATGCCCTCCCCGCTTCCCTCCTTCGGGGAGCGTTGCCTTGATGATGACGCACGGCCGCACCCGCCATGCAGCCTCCTCTCCACGTCCTATCGAACTGCCCGAACTGCCCGAACTGCACTGACAAGGCTCGTTTGCTAGCTATACCGGTGGTCGCGATGGCATCGTCTGTGCTTGGGACCTCGACCTCGACCTCGACCTCGGTCTCTCACGTACCGCCGGCGTAGTCGACGGCTCTGCAAACGCGAAACAAACACGAACCAAGTTTCGCTCCCAAGCTCAGCCTCATACTCATTGGATCAACGACATTGCCCTGGTACAGAACAACGCGGCCTTGGTTTCCGCGTCCTCGGACCTCACTGTCAAGGTATGGCGGCCATTCTCCGAGGAAGACGGCAGTCGTACCGTCGCCATTGGAGAACATGCAGACTACGTCAAGTGTGTGGCTGCGCCTCCCGCGCACATGAACGCAAATTGGATCGCTTCGGGTGGTCTGGATCGGAAAATATGCCTGTGGGACTTGAACGGGGCTGGGAAGACGCTCGACATCGACGTCAAGGGCGAGGAGATTCCCGAAAAGGGGTCTGTCTACGCCCTCGCCGTCAGCCGGAACGTTGTTGCTAGTGGCGGCCCGGAAAAGATGATCCGACTGTATGACCCCCGGACTGGTGACAAGATTTCGAAACTCGTAGGACACCTGGACAACATCCGGTCCATTCTCATTGACGATTCTGGCGATATTATCCTGAGTGCCAGTGCTGACAAGACCATCAAAATGTGGAGCGTCAAAGGTGGACGTTGCATGTATACCTTCACAATGCACGACGACAGTATCTGGTCACTATACTCTGACGATCCGAGCCTCGGCATCTTCTACAGCAGTGACCGATCGGGTCTTGTAGCCAAGACGGACGTGCGTGGAAGCATGGACGACTTGGACAATGGGCTGAGTCTAGCTGTGGCCCAAGAGCACAGCGGAGTTTGCAAAGTCGTTGCGGCTCGCGGTCACATTTGGACAGCCACCAACCGTTCGTCTGTCAACCGATGGGGAGATGTTGATACGACCTCCGGCATCAACCTCCCCGAGAAGTTCCGACACCTGAGAACTGTTTCGTTAACAACTTCTGACCGACATGAACATGCTTCGACGGCGACGACGCCAGCCACGACGGCGACGGATGGACAGGCCACGAAGCAAAAGGGGATATCTCTCGAATCAATCCTCCGCATTTCCAACACCGCCGTGCTTCCCTGCCATACCCCTTTCGACGCCGAGTCCAAGGCTCTCCATGAGACACCAGCCCGTCGAGCGTCGGAGACCATCATTGAGCGTCCAGATCCCGAAGTAAAGCCGGTCCATCAGACACCTGAAGACACCATCGAAGGACAGTTTGGGCTGTTGAAACACAAGATGCTCAATGACCGAAGACGAGTGCTGACCTTGGACACGGCTGGCGACGTGTTGCTGTGGGATCTGCTTGAGGTACGCTTCTTTTGTGTCTTGCTCATTTCCCCTTCCGTGACGTGATGTAGCTCAGCAGAATAGGACAGTGGGCTAACCAAGGTCTTGTAGTGTAGACCTATTCAAAGCTTTGGCAAACAACATTTGGAAGATGTGGAGGCCGCCTTCAACACGCGGGAGGCCGTGGCACCATGGTGCTCGGTCGACTTGAGCTCCGGCAACCTGACTGTAGTGTTGGAGCCTTTTAATTGCTTCGACGCCGAGATATATGCAGACGAGTTGAAATTGGACGAGCCTATAGATTTTCGAGAAGATCAGAGAAGTATGAAATTTCAAGCCGAAGAGCCGAATCATGAAACGCAGTGCAGGGGGTATAGAGATTTGAACTAATGCGTTTGCGTAGTCTGTCTTGGACGATGGATCTTGCGTTATTTGTTTGCCAACCTCATCGACGAAGAAATTCGACGCGACCAAAGATATAGACAGAAGTTGAACGAAGAAGTCGCCAAGCGCCAAACTGCGGGTCAAGCCAACGCTTCCCCCTCTCTTGGCCTTTTCCAGACAAGTACAATAGACTGGACCGGGGCAAACCAGGCCACGACTCCTCGGGCCAACAGCTCTCGTCTGCAAGTAGGAACTCCCGGTTTGGGAATAGGCTTCGCTACACCAGTACCCGGTGCCTCGTCGCTTCCAGGCGTACCAGAGGAAAACGTGTCGAGTCAGTTGAGCCCTCACACAAGAGACAACGCAGGGGACGTAGAAGACTATTTTGCTGGGGGAAGCACAAGAGCGCCCGGAACAGCTGCTGCCGACTCATCAGAGGCCAATAGTTCCATGGAAAACGGCAATGAAAAGGGCAGAGAAAGAGAAAGGGAAAGGGAAAGGGAAAGGGAAAGAGAAAGAGAAAGGGAAAAGGAAAAGGAAAGAGAAAAGGAAAGGGAAAAGGAAAAGGAAAAGGAAAAGGAAAAGGCCAGCGAGGTAGCCAAGTCACCGGGCAGCACATTCAGCAAGAAACTTCGCATGTCCTTCAGCAGCAGGAAACTCAGCCGCTCCATGTCACAGGTGACGCAAGAGAAGCCCGTCGTGGTTGATGAGAAGGCTGACGAGTCGGAGACGTCGTCCACGAATGAAAAGGAGGTGGACGATAGCTTCTTCGGGGTGATTCAGAAGTTGCGGAACAGCTACGATAAGCAAAGCGCAGAGAATCTCGACAAGTTGGTCGAGACCCGCATCACGCCGAGTCTGCCAAACGAGACGCCCGTGTTGAAGCTGCCGCCCGGCACCAAGATCATCATTCAAGAGGAGACCTCTGGCGGCAGCGCCAACGTGTATCAGGGAACAGTCGAAAACGTCGGCAAGGATGCCGATGTCATTGAGCAAAAGGCGCCCATGTGGCTAGGGAACCTGCTGCTGCAGAACCTGATTCCGTTGAAAGATCTGGTCAAGATATCATTTGTGCTCCATCCGTCAGGGGACTTGCCGGCGCTGTCACCGACGGATGGGAACAACCGGTTGAACGCGAACCGAATGCTTCGCGTCAAGAAGATTCTAGCGTACGTGGCGGAGAGAATCGAGGACGAGCCCGACGAGGCAAATCCGGATGAACTGGCTCCAGAGGAGTATCTCGAACTCTACTGCAATGACCAGGTGGGTTTCCCCCCTCTTTTTGCTGTTTTCTTTCTTTGTTTTCTTTTGGCCTATTTATATGTCTACTTTTCCGTTTGTTTGTTTGTTTGTTTGTTTGTTTTTCGTTTTTCGTTTTTTTCCCCTTTGGACGCCTGAAGCAAGGCTCTTGTTTACCCATTCGTTTTGTGTCTGTTTCTCAGACGGCTAACGATTGAGGTTCTTCCTGCAGCTCCTTGATCCATTGATGAGTCTTGCAACGATCCGCACGCATGTGTGGAAGAGCGGTAACGACGTCGTGTTGTATTACAAGGCCAATGGACGCAAGGAGATCAGGCCGCCGCGGCCGTCGTCGTCCATGATTCCAGCCGATACACCTGGTGCCCCTGGTCCCGTGGTTTCGGCAACGGCCTCGACGTCGGCCTCGGACCCGACAGCACCGGCTCCTGCTGCGTAAAATGCATGCACCGCCGCCGCCGCCATTGGCTTTTTGCTGCGTCATGAAGTTGTCGGCCATGCCACGGCAAGACGATGAGCAACGACTGTGTACTTTGGGACGCAGCCGGGTGCATTTTTCTTTATTGTGTATTACATAATTTACGTTGTCCCCATTCAACGGCGTTTTAATGGTTTCTTTGGAGACTACGATAAGCAAGGCATCCCGTCCGTTCAAAGCCAGCATCCATACATGTGTCTGAGCGGCCATGGCAATACCTGTTAGAGAACCTTTTTGTTCCCTTTTATTGTCTTGCTCTTTTTTATTTGTTATTCTTTTTCTTTTCCTGTTCAAAAAGAAACAATGTTTGCTGCAAGGCAGTGTTCATTGTCAAGAGCAGTGCTTGTCTAGACGATGGCCCGATGCCTGTGTAGGGATGGAAGTTGTCGAGAATCATACAGGGGATAGATGTAGCCGGTTGAGCGGGATTGGCGTGACACATGACACGAGACGTGCTTGGTATGACGAGCGGGTGGTGGGTAGTTGGTTGCAAGACGTTTTTCCATGACGATGGTGGCCGACGGAACCATTGTGCAGCGTGGTTGCGTATGCGGCAACGCCCGACTGTACGTCCTTCTCTCATGTCATGAAATGAGGTGGGTTCGATCATGATGCAGCGAATGACAAATGACACGTGCGATCGTGCAAGCGGACCTGTGCATTGCTGGGAAAAGCCATGCTCTCATGCCATGGTGTGTACTGTTTACAACGGCCTCGATGCCTCGTCTGCCCTCGGACACTGTCGTCTACATGCCTGTTATACGTCTGATGCTGCCACTGCCACCCGAGAAGACCCGACTCCACATGATCCCATGCATCCCCCCTCCGAAACACATGCTCGTCCGTGCATGATGCGTCTTCACAAACACCCTGGCTATATTCTCCCACGAAGCGGGCATCGTCTTCTGCCCATGAGACGCGGGTGGTTTTTTTTTTTTTTTTTTTTTTTTTTTTTTTTTTTTTTTTTTTTTTTTTTTTTTTTTTTTTTTTTTTTTTTTTTTACTTCTTAAAGTAAAAACTAAGAAATAAAAAAAAAAAAGTTAAGTAAAAACTAAGAAATAAAAAAAAAAAAAGTAAAAACTAAGAAATAAAAAAAAAAGTTTAAAAAAAAAAGTAAGTAAAATTCTTTTTTTATATATAAAAAAAGTTTTTACTTAACTAAGAAGTAAAAACAAGCTAAGGGAAAGCAAGATTTTCTGCGCCTCCGACGACTAAACTATTATTATCTATATTTGTAGACATACATCTACTAAATACTAAACAACCTTTATTTTTAAATAGAAGTGATTTAGTAGCTCCGCATATCCTGAAAGGATAAGAATTTATATGATCTTTGTTTATAAAGATATGTTTATCTAAGATAGATAATTTTGATATTAAATTAATTAATTTTAATTCAATAAGGATCAATATCAAACGTATGGCCTCTGAGATTCCTACTAACTTACTAATAATATCCAATTTTCATCTTATTCTGATCAACAACACAGACATAATGCCTGCGAAGCGATACAACCTTATAATGGTAGATGAATTAAAAAACTTGAAATTACAGAGATTATTATATAAATAATCTCGAGCTTTGGTTATCTGCGAATTGGCTATAGTATTTTTATTATATATAGCTTCTACGCTACTTCTCTCTTATTATAAGAGCTTTAGCTTGCTATTATTTTTTATAGCTCTGCTATAAAAAAGTAAAGGGCCTAAATTACTTATAATTTATTTTTTCTATTAAATTTAATTTTTCTAACGAAGTACTAACCTTCGGATTAGAAGCACCCGTTTTATTTTTTACCTTATATAATTCTTTAATTAGACTAACTTTATTCCTTTTATTAGACATTAAAGGATATCTTATAAAATAATTATCTATAATATTTAAAATTTCTTGTTTTCTGTAAATAGAATACTGAAAAGCTTGTCTAGAATCGGTAATTCTTATTCTACCTGAATATAATTTTATTAAAGGATCTAATAAATATTTGTTTTTCTGAGTAACACTTAAAATTAATTGATCTGACTTTTCGTCATAATATATTGAACCATCACTATCGATTAATCCACTAAACCATCCATTGTTATAAGTTAAAGGTTTAGGTTCTTCAAACTCTATACCATACAACTTACAAACTTTATCTAATTGTAACATTTTTGTAGGATTTCTAATTAAACCATTAACACTATTAATTAATTTAATTAACCCCTCTTTATGGGCTAATTTATATTTTAAACCTGAAGATATCTCTTTAATTGATCCACCAAATTTATGCTTTAGAGTATAAAGAGCAAATTTATCTTTTTTATCCATTACAATTTTAAAATTAGCATAACCTTTTTTAGATCTAACAAATTTACCGTCACCGTCTATTAGTCCTGATAATCACTCATTAAATTCTAGGGATGTATTAGAATATGATTGTGTTGTTACATAAGTTCTTTTTTGTTGTATATTAGTTATTAAGGATTTATTTATTCTTTTTTTATTAGTACCCAATTTTATTTGTTTAATTGATTCAAATCCTTCTGAAGTAATATGAGCTTTATTTTTCATTAATTCTGCCTTTCGGTTTTTACTTCTTAGTCTTTTAGAAGTAAAAACTAAGAAGGCCAGGCCTATGGCCTTGTGCCTAGGCCTACGAAGTAGGGCTACACGGTTAAAATCCGAAAAATATAAATACTTAGAACCCTGTGCTCCGAAGGGGCGCGGGTATTTATTAAAAAAAGGAATAATTTTAGTATAAATATCTTCAAATTTAGTAACAATAAAATCTCCCGCTTCTGGTGAACTTAAACCATAACGCCCACAGTTAAAATAATTAATAAATTGTTTTAATAAATCGGTATCTCTAATGTGTTGTGTAATTTTAAAAACTAAACCTACACCAGTTGAATTATTGGTTAATGATATGTAAAAACATCCATCACCATCCACAAAACCAGCTACTCAATAAGGATGTATAGTTTCCAATTTAGGTGTAATAGTTTGAGGTCTTAAAGAAGGAATAATATTAGGAAAAACAATTTTTAATTCTTCAGATAAACCATTATTGAAACTTGCTTTTAAAGACAATATTGTTTTAAACCCCTCTTGTGTTGCCTGCAAATGTTTTTTTTGTTTAATTAATTCAAATACTAATTTAAATATTATATAGTCAGATGATTTTTGTGTAATTAAAGGATAATTCTTAAAATGATTTATAATAACTTCCAAGTCTTTCATAGAATTTACTATATACTCAATATATCCGTCTTTCCTTGTATAAATTTTGTGCGCCAGCGATACATTAAAAATTTTTAAAATTCTTTCTAACAACTCTTTATCTTTTGAATGTAGTTTTAATTTAAAAGATAGACTTATACTATAACCTAATCTTAAGGTTGATCTAGATTGTATATTTATTAAAAAACTACCCTC
Organism: Claviceps africana; assembly: GCA_018360145.1. Taxonomy (NCBI): domain Eukaryota; kingdom Fungi; phylum Ascomycota; class Sordariomycetes; order Hypocreales; family Clavicipitaceae; genus Claviceps; species Claviceps africana. The sequence goes on along the minus strand of SRPY01000329.1, from coordinate 4,776 downwards.
AGCATCTGTAAATCCTGTTACATAATAAGGGTTTAATTTATTATTCTCAGTTAACTCATCAGTTAAAGTATTTACTTGCGCAGGTACTAAAGTGGAGTACAATTTTAATCTTGGACTAGTAGTTAATCTTTTTTTTTTAGAAAATAAGAGAAAAGTAGACTCGCATATAGTTTGATGCCTGAATATACTAGAATGAGTAATATATTCTTGAGCCAATTGACTCATTGTAGAATAAGCAATAATTTTTTTAATATCCTGTTGGAATAATCCAATTAAAGAACTAAATACTGTAGTAATAGCTCCTAATCATAGACATATTAATAAAACTGTTGAACTGTATTCTATTAAAGGAGATGAACGTATTAATAAGTAAACTCCTGCTGTACATTTGTGTTGGCTATCCTTAACTATAAGGAATAGCGCGCCATAAATTTAGATATGGATCGGACTCTATCTTTAACTTGTAAATTTATTGATATCTTTCGTTAAAAGTTCTATTTTATTTAGGCCTTCTAGCGTAAGATGTTTCTTATTTAATACCATATCATGTATTTTACATCATTTAGTAAATGAAAGAGATTTTTTTGTTTTTAATTTGTACCTAGATAAATAATTTATAATAACCTTAAGTTTAGTAAAAGATGAACAATGAAACGTTCAACCCTCTCAACTTTTGTCATATCTAACATTTTTTAAATCTAAAGTATCAGTATTTAAAAACAAATCACGGAGTATTTTAATTATATCAAATTCTTTTTGAGAAACATGGAAGGTTAAATGAGGAGCTCTTCTAAATTTGGAGGTATTGCAACTCTTAACTATACCATAAAAACAACCTTCTGCATCTACAAAACCAGATATTCAACCTGAATGCAAACTAGGTTTAACTAACCTATCCTTAAAAGGAAGATCCATATTATATTGTTTGTTATAGGTAGTTAATCATACTCTAAATTGTTCTTTTTTATAATGAGTGCATAAATTACCATTAAAAATATGAATTAATCTAGAAAAATTTTCTTTTGAAGAAACGTAAAAAACTCCGACATTTCTATTTTCCTCCTCTCTCATTAAAATTTGACCAAAACCTAGCTCCTTTTTTATGTAATAAAGAACTTGTATATCTGAAATACTTTGAGTAATATCAAAATAGACTTTACCTTTAGATACAATAAAGGAACCATCTCCCTCGGTAAAACCTATGAATCATTCTAAAAATTGTCTGTTAACTTTTTTTTTTTGTTCTGGTATTAAATTAGAATATTCATTAAATTCATAAGTTATATCACGTATAGTCTCTGAAGATCCCTCGTTATTAAACGACGAGGTTTCCTGCTGATTAACCCCTTTTAGAACAGAAAAATCTCTTCTAAATCACAAGATTTTTTTATTTATCTTATCTAAGAATAAACTTAAAATACAAATAAACTTGATGTAAGGTGATCCCAGCATACAGTGATATCATAATTGATTAACTCACGTTAATCAACGGCTACTTTTTTTATTAAATTGTCAAGTAAATAAATTACAATATACGTTAAAATATCTAGTCATCTTTAAAATTTTCTTACTGTATTCATTCCATTCGCTAAATCTTTCAATTTCTTCAAACCCTCAGGAGTTAAGTGTGCTTTGTCTTTTAACTTTTTTTTTATTATTTTTCCTTTTTAAACTTTTTTCTTGTAAAAAAACACCTGTACAGAAATCTAAAAAATCTTCATATTTTGCTCCATATATTCTATGAGTTTGAAATAAGGGAATAATAATTGTAATTAAATCTTTTAAATTTGCTACAGATATTGTGTACCTATCTCTGTCCCCACTAGGTTTTACAATAGTTCCGCAACCCATATATTCTATAATTCTATTTAAAAGAATAAAATTTAAAGGATTTTGTTCACCTGCTATAGAATATACTATACTAGCTTGGTACCCTAATGGACTATTTAAATTTTTACGTATACGTATAGAAAAACTACCTTCTCCATCAGTATAACCTGTTATGAATAAAGGATGTAATTTATTAGTTGACTTTGTACTAAAATTTTTTTTTGTAACCATGGTTGCAGCGTGTATTAATGCACTAACAGGTGTAGGCAATAAATGTTGATTTTCATTATGTACTTATTGTACGTATACGATGAAAATACTCAATAACTTACGTTATTGTTCGGACTATCTCTTCAATTAATTAATAAGTTTAGATAAAAATTTTATCGCTATTTTACCTTCCGGAGTTAGATGTTTTTTATTTTTAACTAATTCATATATTTTTAATCATCTTCTATAAGAGATTAATTTTTTAGTTTTTAAAGGATAATCATTTAAGTAGGTCAAAATTTTAGTTAATTTACCAAAATTAACTACTGTATTATATCCATTATAACTTTTAACATGAGTTATATAGCCATTAATTTTTCCAGCTAAATCTTGACTGAATTCTAAATCATCTTTTTGACTGATAACGTATCTTACAGTTGTTATAGATTGGCCTGTAGATTTAGATATTGAAATAGAAGAAGTAAAACAACCTTCTGCATCTGTAAATCCAGATAATCAGCCATTATTTAAAGTTAATTCTGATTTATCTTCTATACAACTAATGTTTGTTTTATACATTTTATTAAAAGCATTAACTCATAATTTAAACTGTTTTAATTTGTAACTAGTAATAATATTACCGTTAAATATTTGAATTATTTTTTGAATGTTTTTTTTATCTCTAATTCTATAATGATGGGTTTTATTTATTTTGTCTTGCACGGAAACGGATCCAAATCCTAATTCTTTTTTTATATAAAATAATATTTGAGCATCTACACTAGATTGTGTAACTTTAAACTCTAAATATCCATCTTTATTTATAATAAAGCTACCATCTCCTTCAGTAAAACCTATAAATCATCATTTAAACTTATTATTTAGATTAATCGCTTCACATATAGTCTCTGAGGATCCTACTAAGGTGTTAAATGCCCTTTGGTTTCCTGCGGATTGTCCCTCTTCTGAAATTTTTCCAAAGTAATAAACAGGGGACCCAGAATTTAAAACAGGATATTCCTGCATATAGTGAAGTTTAAGGAGAGCCCTACTTAAAAAACCCTCCATAGCCATTGGTAGTCATATGTGAAGCTATTTTTTTTTGGACTATATCTTTAAATAGAAGAATTATTTGTTAATCTATCTATTTACTTTGAGTGTCTAAGTTTTAGATAGCCGGCTCGCTAAGCAAGCAAGCAAGCCAGTACGAAGTACAGCCAGCCAGCCGGTGTAATATTCTATCTTAATTAAACTTTTTCTTTACTTTTTCTTGTTTTATTTTTTTCTTTTACTTTTTTTTATTTTTTTTCTTTTAACTTTTTTTTAATTATTTTTCCTTTTTAAGGAAAAATAAATAATAAAAAAAAAAGTTAAAGGAAAAATGATAAAAAAAAAAGTTTATAAGAAAAAGTTTAATAAAAAAAAAAGTTAAACTCAGGAGTGAAAAAAACTCAGTCTCTGAGGGTTTTGTAAATAAATATTTTAGAGTTTTATAGATTTACGTAAAGAATTAATTAAACTCGCTTTTGTTTTGATTGAATTATAATGTGCTATATCTAAAGGAGAATCTTGATTAGTTCGTATATTATATATTTCTAATCATTTCTCTAATGATTTTTCTTTTACAGAATATAATTTATGATTTCTTAGATATTCTAATAATATATTGAGCTTTTTGAAGTTTATAACAAGTCTATCATTGTTTTTAAGTTTTTCAGTGTAACCATTTAACAATAAACTCAAACTCATAAATTCCGCTTCCGCATCTTTTTGGCTTAAGACAAATCTTTGTATAATCTTAGTTTTTGAAACCGAAACCAAAAAAGAACCTTCTGCATCAATAAACCCAGCTAATCAATTATCAGATAAACTAGGTTTGAATTCAGTTTTTAATATCTCTATTGCTAAGTTATTTTTTTTGTTATAATTATTAACTCAATTTGAAAATAATAATTTACGCTTATTTAGATAAAGATTACCATTAAATATATTTATCATATTATATACTTCCTTTTTAGCATTTACAATAAAAATACAACTATTCTTGTTAATATATACATTACCCATATTTAATTCTGTTTTAATTTTATATAACAAAGGTAAATCAACTAAATGTAAATGTATAGAAAACAAGCTTTTTCCATTTGTTATAACAAAAGAACCATCTCCTTCCGTAAAACCTATAAATCATTCTAAAAATTTTTCATCGTATTTATTTACTCCCTGCTGATTAATCCCGTGTCTTTGAGATTTTTCCGGATTAACATTATGAATTAAACCTACGGACTCTAAAGTATTTGAGATTTTTCCAGCAAATATCAAAGTTCAAAAGAAAAAAGAGTCATATCTTTGTTTCTTAAGGGCCTTCATTAGACCAACTTGTGAGCTTTTAGCCATAGCACCTATTAATAAACAAATACCTATTATTGTTATAACATTTTCGTTAATGTAAGGAGCAACTGAGAATACTGTACTATAATCTAAATTCGAAACATAGAACTTTTCAGTTCTAACTGGACTATCTCTTCACCCTTAAGGGGTATAACGTGTAGTCTCTGAGGAACCCTTAAATAATAAAAGATTATTTTTTTTAGTTTCCTGCGGATTGTCCATTTTCATCCTATCGTTAGCTTTAGCTTGCTGCGCTTCTTAGTTTTTACTTAATTTTTTTTTCTTTTTACTTTTTTTTTGTTTTTACTTTTTTTTTTTTTTTTTTTTTTTTTTTTTTTTTTTTTT